>NW_019289429.1:21535-82536 GCF_000500325.1 Leptinotarsa decemlineata | reverse complement strand
AATATGAAGTAGGGTAAACCGTTTGCTTTGATATCTGATGCTGAATCTCCTTCTGTCAATATAAATGTTTGCAAATTTTGATAGCGGACCCGAAGTATATTCCCGCAAAACAGTTTCACATTTGCATAACTCTGTTAGCCGTGACCCCTGAATTGAAGACATTGAATTGAATGGTAACATTTTCATTTACATATATAACGATCTTCAGTGATACAGGCAAACATCTGATAAACCTCTGATATGAAAGTACCAGTGAGTTGCTGCTATGGTTATGAATTTGTTTACTGGGAATGAATACATTACCCCGGAGTAAATGAAGGTAGAGACAAATAGGAAATCAACTTCGTGAGTGAATATACAATTTTCCTTTAGAGATATATATAATCGATCGCTTCAAAAACACTTCACTAACTTTCTTCGAAAGCTTCTCCCCAACCCCTACTTCCCAAATTCTCATTCAATATTCGAAATTTCAAGACTTCATGATTTTGTTTATCTTTTCGCGTGAATGGTCAGTCCTATCACAAAGCAACAACAGCATTTTTGCTGAATAAGTTTCCTGAATATAATGAAATGATTTTTGTTTACTTCATTTTATATTACTTAACTCTCATTCATGCATCAATAACTCCGTATTACTGATACCTGCTCTTCAATAAATAACAGTATATGACATCAAATTCGATCAAGAGATCCGAGATAGATTATAAGCGCGGATGGTCCTGGTACAATGACTGATGGTCCGTTAGTGGGTTCAGATAAGGGTAGGCCTATAGGATAATGAGGGATGAGTACAGTTTTGGTGTGCTCCAGACTGTCACCTCTCCACAATCTAATCGCCAGCGGCAACTGATCGAGTATGTCCTCGAACCGCTCCGGGATATCCTCTGGGGCTTCATTGGGGGAAACATAAGTTTCTTCCTTGGGATCCTACTTGAGCTCCCGCGGGGCATCCAAATGAGCTTTCATTGCCGACCTCACATGGTTGAAAATCTCGGGAGTTATTTATCTGCAATGCCTCACGATATTCTCCCTCAAATCTTCTAATGTTGTTGATTTTATCTCATACATTTTTGACTCCAAATGACCCCATAGAAAGGAATTTACAGGATTGACATCTGGAGACCTTAGTAGCCATTTTGTTGGACCTCTTCTGCCAATTCAGGACAAGAAGAATTATCATCCAAAATTTGTCGAACTGGAGCTGCATAATGGGGAGGTGAACTGCTAGAAAACTATTTGGTTTTCGAATAAGTTTATATTCTCCTCAATTGCACTATTGATGCACGGTATCATTCAATTCATCAACATATCCAAATACTTATCACTAGTCAAATTATCATCGATAAAAGGAGGTCCTATGATGTGGTCACCTGAAATTCTTGCCCAAACATTCAGTTTTTGGGATCGTTGGTTATGAACTTGACGATATAAATGAGGATTCGTATCACTCCAATATCGACAATATTGTCGATTCACCTTTCCATTCAAACTAAACGTACATTCATCCGAAAAACAAATTTTATACAAGAAATTCTGAGCAAGTTGATCCGTTCAGTGAGACTTTCACAAAACTCGATACGTCTATCGAAATCATCTTTGTTCAATTCATGAACTAGTCTACTAATCTTGTGTGAATGAAATGTGTACTCATGGAAGATTCTGAAAACAATTGTACGACTGAAATCTGATTCTCGAGATAACTTAGTAGATTGCGAATTTTCCATTAGTCCAACGTGCCCTAAAACTGCAGTACGAATAGCTTCATCGTTGACAACTCCTTAACGGTTATGCTTTTTATTGTTAACAAATCCAGTTTTCATAAATTTGTTCAATAATTCCGAAACATATTTATGTCGTTCATTTCTTCCTGGATGATTATCATTGAACAAACGGGCAACAACTCTAGCACTATTTTCATTCTGGTAGTACAAACTCACTATTTCAATCCGTTCTCGAAGCATATAAACCATTGCTTCTCAAGAATTCACAAAAACAGAAACACCAATTGTAACTTCACCTGGTAGGTAATCGTTATTGTAGAATGAGAATTCAACGAATTCAAACTTAACAAAAATAAAACTATTTTGATATATACTTCATATAAACACCTATGAAATCAAAGTAACAGCTTGTAGAGAAGTTCATTCAGGGAGGCTCGTTTTCAACCCAAATAATTTTTAACTTCCAATTTTTAACTTCCAGACCACAATGTATTCTACTTTGTTAAAATGTGTTCATCATGGAACATCTGATAATGCAGAACAACTGATCTATTAAAAAAAATGGTGACATGCTCTGGGGTCCGATAGGGAAAGTTAGATCAAATGTGAATATGTCAAAATGTGTCTCCCTGTATACTATTGTTGATGTGTTTTTTAATTTTGCCTGAAAATCATTGTTCCAAAAGTTATTCAGAGTGGCTCGTTTTCAACTCGAATGATTTGTAGCTCCATATCCATAAGCTTCAGACCATATGTTTTATACTGTAATGAATCTGAAGCCTGCCCTGACCGATGCCCCAGTCAGCAAACGCACGACGCATCGCAAAATACCGCGAAAACTCCGGATGGGTCCCGAAATCCGCAGAGGGATCCGGAACGTTCGTTGACGATATAAAAACGTCGCTCTTTGTTCCGAAGAGTAGTCTGTACCAAGAAAGCGAATCAAGCGGTTAACAAACGGTGAAGATAAATTAAGCGTTAGTTACTGAGTGGTGTAAATAAATTAGTTGTGATAGTGAAGTATTGTTAAAATAAATTTGTTTAAGACAGTTAATTCTTTAATTCGTTACAATACTTTGTTGAAATCTGCTCATCATGGAGAATCTGATAATGTGAAACAATATAGGGTGATGCATTTAAAAAAAATGGTGACATTGCGTGGGTGCGATGGTGGATGTAACATCAAATGTGAAGATGTCAAAACGTGTCCGTCTGTTTACTATGGTTGACGTGCTTTTGTAATTTTCCTGCGAAACATTGTACCAAAAGTTATTCAGGATGGCTCGTTTCAAATGGAATGCATTGTATGTCACTTCATACAATAAAACTAACTTTGATAAGCCACGCTTTCACTGAGTACCATGTATATTGAAGAATATCTCCGAAAAACTCATTGTATTGATACATAGAACTTCCATACGAAACTTTTTTTGATCACTGCACTCATTCATCTCAAATTTAAAAATTTTCTTCTATAGGATTGCATCAGAAATAATCTCTATCTCAAACCAATTCTATGCTTTAAAATATGAAGTAGGGTAAACCGTTTGCTTTGATATCTGATGCTGAATCTCCTTCTGTCAATATAAATGTTTGCAAATTTTGATAGCGGACCCGAAGTATATTCCCGCAAAACAGTTTCACATTTGCATAACTCTGTTAGCCGTGACCCCTGAATTGAAGACATTGAATTGAATGGTAACATTTTCATTTACATATATAACGATCTTCAGTGATACAGGCAAACATCTGATAAACCTCTGATATGAAAGTACCAGTGAGTTGCTGCTATGGTTATGAATTTGTTTACTGGGAATGAATACATTACCCCGGAGTAAATGAAGGTAGAGACAAATAGGAAATCAACTTCGTGAGTGAATATACAATTTTCCTTTAGAGTTCGATCATTTGGTCAGTGTCAAATCTGGAAAATTTTCAACAAATATTCATATTGGCTGTTTCTAAAGTTTTGTCCGTTCAAATGGCATGTGTTTTTGTAGCTCCATATCTCAATAAATATTTATTCGTAAATCATTATTGATAGAGAATGTTATACTCTTCACATTGATGCTGATAATTTTTCACCAAATTTTATTTTTTGTCACTTTTCAGATTATTGTTATACAGTGCATTTCTTTAATGTTCCCACCCTTTTATTTTTTGAACGGGTCAACTCAAAAAAATTGAAATTTGGGATGATGAAATTAATGCATGAATACCTTATTTTAAAGTGAAATTGATAGATGAAACTTTCAAGATGACGACTGGGCGTCATTTTGAAGCTCCTGACGAATACTTCAGAACCCTAGAATATGAAGTCAATACCTTCACCTACAAAATACCGATATTTCTAGAAATATTCCTTTTTATCTGCCATATGGCCATTCCAACAAACCGATAAGGTTTGTTAAGTTATTTTTTGTTTATAAAAACGACAGGAAATGTCAGTACTACAATGAACATCATTGCTCAGTTACAATATTCTCATTTAGTTTTCGGTTTTACTAGTAGAAAGGTAACACGTCAACAATCTCTAAAATGATCAATTCTCGTCCATTGGAAGATAAAACTGAAGCGATTTTTATTTAGGGTGCGACGCGTAACTTTCACGAGACCGAAAGGATTTTAAATGAACGTTTTCCGAATCGTACTATCTGTAGAAAATATTTGAGGAAACTTGTATCCAAATTCACAACTACCGGTAGTGTACAAAACAAAAAGCCTCCAGGTCATCCATCCATTCCGGAAGAATGGCAAGTGCAAATAATAGCTGAGATGGTAATAAATCCTGAAAAGTCTACTTATTCCGTCGCGAATATTTGTGAGGTGTCTACTTCTACTGTGTGGATACTTTTGAAGAGGAATAGGTATCATTCATACAAAATTAAAATAAAGATGACCCTGATCGAAGAACAGAATTCTGCGAAATCATGACGGAAACCATCGCAAGGCATCCACCTATCTCCATAATATTTGTTTTATTGACGAATGTACATTTTTTCAAACGGCAATGTTCAGGGGAACTGTATTTGAATATGTTGGAAACTGCAGATATAAAGCAGAGAATAACAGAAGCAGAGAGAAACAGAAATAATGATTTGTCGAAATTATTGAAACTAAAAATATAAGCACCCAAATATATTGACGATTTAATTAAAAACAACTAAATATTGAGATGACCAGTATTTTGCACCAGTATTTTGCAGACTTTTCAACCTGTCTTATAAGAAAGGGGTTTTCCGTTCTGTTAGAAGATTGTTCGTGTTAACCCTATTCTCAAAAAGGGCAAAGAATATCTTCCAAATAACAATAGACCAGTCGCTTTGCTATCAGTGATATAAAAAATCATGGAGAAAGTCCTCAAATATTTAGAAGACTTCAACATCTTGAGCGATCATCAATATGGCTTTCGGAAACAAAGATCAACAGGCGACCTTCTATCGTATGCCACCTATATTTGGAATAACGCAATCAACAAACATGGAGAATCAAGAGCTGTTGCGCTTTATGTTTGTAAGGCCTTTGACATGAGGGTTTGCTTGCCGAAGTTCGATGCTCTTCAGATTCCTGAAAGAACGTTTCCTGCAAATGGCCGTCGATGGATATCTCTAGAATACTTTCACCATCAACGCTGGTGTTCCCCAGGGATCCATATTGTCTCCAACCCCTCTTTTCATTTTAAATCAACGACTCATTGAAAAAAACCAAGAATCCAATATATTGCTTTGCTGACGACAGCACACTTGTCTCGTCATTCCATTTGGAGTCCAGGACATCGGCTACGGAGGCACATCTTCACCGGCAGCAGGAGGTTGCATATCTCAATGAGGATCTAGAAGTGATTTCGAATTAGGGTAGAAGTAACCAGGTTCAAAAACCAAGGCATCAGTTTTCTCCAAGAAGATAAATGTCTCCGAATCGGATATAATAACGTCAGGTCAGACAATTCTGCTTTCTGCTTCGATATGTCTTGTCACAATAATGTCGCTGGAATTGCAAAGGTTGTTTCTCGAAAGCTTGGAACACTGTTCCGAACAAGAAAACTGTACATACCTCAGCAACTTTTGATGCATTATAAAGCTCATATCAGACCTTCTTTGAAGTATTGTTCTCATGTTTGGAGCTCTGCTCCCAAAGATACTCTGAAGTTGCTGGATTTCATTCAGAAAAGAGCTATCCGCCTGATTGGATACTAACATTACGTTTATGTGGAATGAACTTCCTGAGAACATTTCTCCAAATGGATTTGATCTCCAGCCATTCAAATCCAATGTGAATCCATACTTCCGCACAGGCACCGCTCTGGAATCGCCTTAAGGATTTTCCTGTAGTGCTTGTATTTTGTACTTGAAAAAAATTACTAATGAGCATAAAATCAAAAAAATTATACAATTTTTCTTCTGAAACTAGATCTTCCATTGAAAATATAAAAACCTACTTCTTTTCTATGTGAATGATGTAAAATTTCTCGAGTGAATTAGAGAAACCTGGTTTGTTGTTTTTGACATTTTTGTCCTACAAAAATCATTTGTTTTTCACGTTTGTTTCAAACTCATATCCTTGTATCACGAATGTGCTGTGATTTATTTGAATGGAAATATTTACTGAAATGTTTCATTTTGCTTAGACACCCATATCTGGAAACTGTGTTTTTTCAAAATTAAGATGTATATTTTTCTGAACTATCCATTTTTAGCTTGTGGGGAAAAACTGACATATCCAAAAAAAAGACCCACCAATAATATCGTCGGATGTGAGTTGGTTTGTAGTTTTTGTCTTTGGTCATAAAAGAACATAGAAACAGTTTTTTGAATTAGAAGATCAACATTTGTAAACTGTCTTCTGATAGAATGGGGTCATGATTACGACATATAGATAACATTTGGAAGATAAAGGTTTGACACTCAATTTGTTCGACTGATGACCTATTTAATTCCAATGTTTCCAAATTCAAAGTAAACTTGCGAATGGTTTAACATTCTCAAGTAAACTTGAGAATGGTATATCAAACCGAAACCGGTCGTAAAAAATGAAAAATTTAGTAGAAATCAGACAAAAGTTATTTTCTTCATTCAATATTCAATACTTAATAATATGAAAAGCTAAGAAAACGATATAATCGGGAATTCACAACCACAATGCAAATATTTACGATAGACTACATTTCCATTTTTTCTCATAAAATATTTATTTAATCATCAACATCTATTTTGTTCCTTTAAAATAGCCCCCCTATACATAATACACTTGTTCCAGCGTTTTTTATAATCCTCGAAACTGTTTTGATATGCACTTTTTGGTATGTCTTTACGCTCCCTTCTTCTCCTCAATCATAGCAAAATGACGTCCTGTCATGGGTCTCTTCAATCTTGTGAGCAGATAGAAGTCGCAGGGGCCCAAATCTGGTGAATACGGTAGCTGGGACATGATTACGGTGTTGTTTTGGCAAAAAGATACGAATAAGCCATGAATTGTTTCTTGACAATCACGGACGCTTTTTCCGTATTGCTTCTCGCTATCGAAACATAACTTCAAGATAATACTCCTCAATGATCGTACGACCATGTGGCAATAACTCCTGATGCACTACGCCACAGTAATCGAAGAAAACACTGAGCAGAAAGGTTAATCGAATTTGGCTTGCTTTTTTGGTTTTGGCTTTCCTGGACTCTTCCATTGCATGACATGTATCCTCAGCAACTTCTCCAGTGGTGATTCGATGATTCTCCATAACAATTTTTTTACTTTCTCAAAATTTTCATCGGTTGTTGATGTCCAGAGCAAGCGTCGTCATTCACATCCTCTCGACCACTTGTGAACAATTTTTTGACTCAGAGTACAATCACCGTATGCCACTGTCAACATTCAGAGTGTTTTTGAGCACTTAATTCCATTTTTCACCATGAATATTATGCAAATTCTTCTATCCATTATTTTCGATAGCGGAACCAACATTGAAATTAAAAAAAATTGCTAATCGAATGTACGTAAGCCCTGAATTTTGAACATTCACCTTATTTTTTGAACAGACTTCGTATAGCACTAATGGAAAAAATCAATTATGAGATATCATCAGTATAGTATCATTAAAGGAATAGGAGTTCCATTGTGGAATATTTGGACAGAGGAGAGAGAAAACCAGCTGAAATAATGTAAAATGAAAAAATTATTAATTTCAATAGAATATTATAAACCTTCGCTATTGGAATTGAATTCACAGATCCATTTTCTTAGTGTTACAGCTCTTATTGCTTCTTTCAGTTTTTTATGGTTTTATAATATACAGGATGTTTCAAATCCGATGCTCACCATTGTGATCTCGGAAACTCTGAGAGATACGATAATGGTTGAATCAGGGCAAAGTTGCACATTTACCTGACTAACAATAAGCCGTTGAGAACGTTTTGAAATTCCGAGTATATCCGGAGATATCCTGAAAAACAGAAATTTCGGAAAATGATTTTTATTTTTTTCTGGCTTAATTTTTCGAAGGATTCGAAAATGCATTGCACTTCCACATTGCCACTTTTGATACATAATGGTGTTTTCAGATTTGCTATCCGACGTTTCGTCTCCCTGCTACCATCATCAACTTCATTTTTCCTTATGGGCGCTACATTGGATTCTTACTGTTTTGGATAGAACAAGATTTTACCTTCTCAATGATGTACCATAAGTTATCATTATTTTTCTAAAAATTGGAGATATTGAAAAAATTAATTAGAATTATAATAGGTTTTGACTTTGATATTTCTAAATTTCACTTTTAATCTGTTACACTCAATAACATTTAGTTATGCGATTCTGGTACCGAAAAAACCTCATCTTGAAAAATACTCTCTGGTTTTTCACATACTCTGGCAGATTTTTTTTCTTCGTCTTGCATACCATCTGGAAGATGTTTCATTAAAAGTATCACTCTCGATTGTGAAGAAATATGTTTTTTTCGGGTATAGCCTAAATTTTTGGTTATGATATTTTTAATGTATATTTTCCCAAATGTATGAGCAAAGTAATAATATTTTTCACAATGATTTTTTTATTCCATGAGTGTTACTTGAAACAGATTTTCTTTTTAAAAGATACTATTTGAAACCTAATATTCAATGAAAGATAGAACGAGAGCCTTCAACAAAGAATAAAGAATAATAATAAAGAATGAATGCTGTTCCCGAAGAGCAAAACTGTAATACATTGCAAATTTTTGTGAATGTCAAAAATTTCAAACAATCAATTCAAAAATAAATTCAAATCACATTTTTTCAATAACTTTTTTATAATTCCATCAAGCAATATCGTTGTTGATTTTGAAAAAAACTGAAAACATTTTTTTCCGATAAGGGGTGACATTCACCACTAGTGTAAAAGCAACCTCCAGTACAGCATCAACTTTGAATTGGGGGGCGAGTAGAATCTATATCCAAATTTTTGTGAAAATTATGCAGATATGTTTGAAATCCGAACGAATTATTTTGATATAGACTATATCAAAAATTTCATTTTCGAATATAACGTGAAACTGGTTAATTAAAGAGTACCTCAAATAAAAGGTGAGCTATTTCTCAAAGATTATCACAGGGAATATCCGTCAAAGCAATTTCAAAGATACCGCCTGTCTGGCCATCAAAATCATTCATTGTACATTGTAGAGGCGAATAAGTATCCAAAAAGCTCAGAATCTTTTATCCAATTATCCGGCTTCCAGTTTCGAACACGAGTGTGCTGATTAGCAATTACCTAATATCCGCTGGAAGCAGAACGCTTTGATGTCTGCAATTTCCATATCAGATAAAACAAAGCTTAATTTTTCATGCGACGAGAATTAAATTTTCATTAAAATGTCAATATACCGGCGTTTAATACAATTGGTATTTTGTAGAAAGAGTGTAATAACATTAGTTCGACCTGTTGGATTCGTTCACTGCTAGTAATTTGGTTGAACCATCAGTAATTTTATTGAATGTATATTTTCAGACCGTTTTTTGGCTGATATCACTATTGCCATGTCGGAAATTGGACAAAAGTTTCATATTCTGGAAAATTAGAATAACCTCTTTTCGGATCGGGAATATCAGTGGCTGTTTTCAAACTATTCAACAAAAACTAGAATTTTCGAGTTTCGTTTTGTGGCTATACCACCTCCATTTCGAATGATAATGAAATGGGCTGAGAAAATTAGCTGCTCCATTGTATGTTATAATTTGATATAAATCAATTTCGTTTCGTTAATTAAATTTCATCATCAACTTTATTTTAATGGACTTGTATTGTAATACATAGCTGATTTTGTTATTACACTTTCTAAAAAAATCGACTAAAGAAAACTGGATATAAAGTTGAATTTCATTAGTTCGGACTTCCATTTTCTGATATTATATACAATGATTTGAAATCCCTGAAAGAACTAAAAAAGAAGAATAAAAAATGAATAGATGAAAATAACAATTATATTGAGCAAAAAAAAACTGAAATGAAATAATAGTGAAATAAAATACAAGTAAAAATAGAACAATTGAACAAAAATAAAAAAAAGAATAAAAAATATTTTTTATTTCTTTTTTAGTTCTTTCAGGGATTTCAAATCATTTTATATAATATCAGACAATGGAATTCTGAACAAATGAAATTTATCATGAAACTTTATCAATCACCTTCAAACAAATGGAGATGAAGTTGATGATGAAATCATTGGGAATTGGTTTATATCAGATTATAACAAAACTGAAACATTATCGAAAGTTTCTCAGTTTTTCTTTTGGTTATTCGAAATGGAGGCGGTAGAGTCAGAAAACTAAATTCGATAATTCTAGTTTTTGTTGAATATTTCAAAAATAATCACCGAAGTTCTCAATTCAAAAAGAGATTATTCTAGTTCCCAAAAAAATAAAAAACTATTGTTTTGGTTGGTTTCCGAGTCTTACCTTGGTCTTCTTTGGTTACAATCTCCTAACGTATCAACTGAAACTGAAGGTCTCATTTTTGCCGTGTCATTTATAGTGCTGTTTTTCCACTGTAATGGTGTGTTCGCGAGTACTTCCCGCGCGATTTGGATGACATGGCTACGTTTCGGTGCCTTTCAATGCTCTGTGCCAGATTTCTGGTAGATATGTTCTCTCTTCCTCTCTGTTGAGGTTCTCTTGGTGTTTGTGAGTTTCTATGGCTTCTAAATTTATTCTTGTTGAATAATGATTCGAAATTGCTAGGCTCTCGGTGTTTTTGAAAAGGATCTAGTATTCTCTTCCGGACAGTGCATGTTGAGCGACTACAGACTCGGTTTGTCCCAATCGGAAACTCCGCTTGTGCTCGACTAGGCGGGTACCAATGCTTCTTTCCATCTGACCGATATAAACTTTACATCAGTTACATGAAATCCTTTGAATTCCCGCTGATTTGAGTGTATCTCTGCTCTCTTTTGCATCTCAGATCCTTCGATATTTTCTTAGTTGGTTTGAAGATGGTGTCAATTTCCTCCTTCTTTAGAATTTTCCCGATTTGGTGGTTTATACCTATTTATGGCAGATGGACAGTGCCTTGGAATTGTCTTCACCACAGTTACATGGAATGCTGTAAATTTCCGCTGATTTGAGTGTATCTCTGCTGTTTTTTGCTGATCTCAGATACTCCGATATTTTCTTCGTTGGTTTGAAGACGGTGTCAATTTTCTCCTTCTTAAGAATTTTCCTGATTGGGTGGATGACACCTTCCATGTATAGCAGATGGACAATGCCTTGGGGTTGCTCTTCACTAGTGTTCCTCTTCTTCTTCCTCGTGCGCGTAGTACGGATTATGTCTTATTTTTGTCGTAGCCGTTCGCTATGTAGGTATCGTCTTCAACGTCTTTGCAAAATTCTTCGGATTTTCCAAGGTGAGTCTCACTGAACTTCGTGTTTTATGTATACTAGAGCCGAATTTGCTCTGAGAGTAATCGACAGTTCAAAAAACAAGTTTATCAATTCTCTTTGTACTAATACTCGACCTATATATAAGACCTTTAAAACTGATTCGCCGCTTTCTTTTCTACCAGTCAATCCTCTTTGAATGTCCTCCTAGGAGTCACCAGTATTCTGGTATTCAATTCATTATCAATGATCTGGAGAAGTGTACCTGGAGAAGCTCTGTTTTATGCCTGCTATTTGTTACAAGTTGATTTGTTGAGATCCATTATGGTCCTTTGATGAAATTGGCAAGTACTTGATGAAAATACATAACTGTCTTCCGACAATCCAAGTCTCTGCATATGATGATTCAAATGACAGTACCTGTAAGAAGGCCTGTTAGACATCGTAGTTCAGCCCTATTATAATCCAACAACTATTTGATGTCAATAAACGCCTTGAAGTGAGCCAATCCTGAAAGATTCTGCTAGAAGTCTATAAATCTTCTTGCCATCCGGGTGTTCAATATTTGTTTGGCAAAGCCTAAAGCGATGGCAATGACAGGTTCTGGTCCGATGAAGCTGATAGCAGCACCCCCGTTCACAAGGAAGTCAGCAGACTTATTGTTTATCGGGGAAGCATGGTCAGGAATCCAGACCAGACCGCATGAAATACTAAAGGTGTTTTTAATTCATCTGTAAACCAACAACTATCTGGTCTTGATATTTGCTTCTCCCGGAGGATCTATTTCTCTCTAAGCGGGAACAGTATTTCATAAGGCAGTTCATAGTTGACAGTTGGAGGCATAAAGTTAAAGGTCATTTCCAGAATGCTGTGACTTCCAGTCCCAACTATCAGTCTGTTGCACTCTGCATTAAATTGATTTGTGCAATTGGCAATGTGGAGAAGTCTATATGCAGTCCATCTAGCCTCTTTCTCCAGAAAAATGTGGAGAGGAGGGAGGTCTAAAAGGATCTTCATGGCCGCTGACGGTGTGGTACTGATGACACCACTGATGGTCAGATAAGCCTTCTCTGTAAGCCAAAGAGCTTCGCTTGGGCCGTTTTCTGTAAAGCCTTCGGTCACCAGGCAATTGCACCATTGACCATTGGTCTGACAATCATCACATAAATCCAGTGAATTTGTTTGGGACCTGAACCCCAAGTTTCACCACGAATCCTTCAACATGTCCATAGGGACAGTCTGGCTTTGTGTGGAACTTTTTCTATGTGAGCGTTCCAGTTGAGTTTTCAATTAAGGAAAATGTCAATATATTTTACTTCCGTTTCAAATGGAATGTCCTCACCATTGAGGAAATGTGATGTTGAATGTAGTACTTCATGCCACATCTGTTACTTTTTTACATTTCACATTTGTGCAGTTGCGTTCATTGTTCACTTTCAGAATGCGGGAGTTATTCGCTATGGATACTTAATTTTTTCATTGACGTATAAGTAGGGTCATCAGAGGTTCCTTGGAGTACAAGAAGTGGCTGTTCGAAACATTTCTACATGTTCGCAATGTGTATTCTATGAGAAAAAATTCGAATCAGATTCAAAGAAAGGATCAGAGATCGTTTGAGTAATTCAGGACATGGTGGACATCTGTTTCAACTAGCATTGGAGAAACGAAAGAATTTGAATAATTAAATTTTTTTCAAATTGGAAATATAGTCAATTTTTTTTTTGTAATAGGAATTGGTAATGCTATCATCTGATTTTCAATTGTTGTGATGTATTTTTTTATTTTTGTATTGTATGTATATACACTGGCGACCACCAGATTGAAGTTGTAGTACCAAAATAAAAACAAAATTAAATGTTACCCAACCGCTACACATCATGCAAAAAATCCACCGTCAGGATCCGCAGAGACTCTCAATCCAATTTTCCACGTCTTCGTTCAGTAATTTTTTTGCTGACGAAACCGTCATAAAGTCTTGCTTAAGTGGATAAACAGTGTTCGTTAGCGGCATTTTCTCATTTATCCGTCATCCAGTAGGCCCTCATCTATCTTCGTCTGGCGTTGATACCATGCTGATGGAATCCCCTGAAGTCTGGATTCTGGATAATTCTTCCGTGCGAGCCGCAAATAGATGATTCCTATCAGAGGTGAAAGCGACTTCCTGGGCCATTGTTCGATTTTCACATTTCATTTCTTGGACCCTTTGTGCTCACGTCTATCTTGAAATAGCTCCATATTGCCTCTTCTGACAGTTTTCTTATATTTTATACATCAACGGATAGATTAGCTGTTACAGGTAAATCGAAAACCTATGAGGTCTTTCATTTTCTGGCGTAATAACTTTGTGAATAGAGTTTTATATTGGATGTTTTGCAGTATATCGAGGGATTTTCTTGGGTACTTGTAGAGGATAGAAAAATACTACTCTTGTTACTATTCGCATTTTAAAATTTGTTGAAACGTAGCACTATGGAACTTTCAATGGTGTTCGATGTGAATCAATTTTCAACACCACGTTTCATTTATCAGATTTCATCATCAACTTTATGTTGTGTCGAAAAACAATTGTAGATATTGTAATACATAGCTGAATTTGGTATTACACTGGTTACAAAAATCGATGGATAAAACTAGAGGTGCGTATTCATGTGATTTTTTATTTTATGCATGCAAGAAAAAAAATGTTTGTCGGAGATTAGTGAAGTGTATTTTGCTGTTCAGAAGAGATGAAAAAGAAGAATAAAGAGAAAAAAAATCGTTAGAGAAAGGACGGTTACTCACTAACCATCCTTAATTATATTCCTCAAACATGAAAATGCATATGATTTTTGGAGACAACAAATTTGTTGATTCAATGTCATAGTATCAAATAATTCATTTATGTTTCTGTTTTATTGATATTTCTGAGCCAGGCTTTTATAAGTTTTTGAATATAGAAATATTATGCTACTGAGGAAAAAATAGTTTTTGTGTCACTTTGGCACCATTGTAAAATACCTTGTGGACTGGGGAAGGGGAATTGGGTAAAAACCATATGACGATATGTACAGTCCAGCAGTTTGTTGAGAATATTTTTCCTATTGATCACCATTTTTTTTTATCATCCGAAATCGCTGTGAGTCCATATGGTATATTTTGATTCACTCCTTTCATTGGCGCTAATATTTCGCACTCATCAGAAAATTTTTTGTTGGAAGGTATTCTACTTTTTCTCTCTAGATTTTCTCACTTGAATATAAAAAAAAAACTCGGACAACCGAGACTAACCCTGAAATAGAAAAGTATAAGTACAGAAACATACAATAATTATGGGTTGCCTCTCAGCCCCTTGGTAATGTTATGAGATTAGCAATTCACACCTTGAATTCGTTTTGCAATGAAAAGTAATTATTTTTCGAAAATAAAAAAAGCGATTTATTTTCAACAGGACTACCCAGTTATAGGAAATGGTTTTATTACAGAGTATACATGAAATAAATATTAAAAATAATGGAATATAGAATTGTATGAAAGTAAATGCTAAAACAAAGTATATATAAAATATTCGTTTGAATAGAATTTCAAACGAGGAATGAAAAATTGAGTATATAACACAAAAAGTTACAAATCATGCAATGTAGCAGTACTGACACAAATGTTATTTATAATATTATTAAAAGTGACTGTGGATATCAAGGCGTTCAGTCGAAATGAATATCGCGCTATTTACATATTTCATTGAAGCTACTGCACATAAAATTCAATGGTGATCGTATCATAACATTTGTGCGTGATGCTTCGCAATAGAATTCCAGATTTTGTCGACCTTCACTTTGGTACTAAGAAATTGATCTCGGTTGAAAGAACCGTAATTTATGCAGGAATTTTATACCAAGGATAACTCTCCTATTTTCCAAAGATGTTATATCAAATCGTGTCAACAAAATGTTATGATCGATGCCTCTCGTGGGGTATTAACCGTCAACTTTTAAACATAAGTATTTTAGGAACTTTTTTGTACGCTTCCAATTGATGTTTTTTGGTAGTCGTAAACTGGATTCCATAACACCAAGCCATAACTTAGATCTGGCATACGCAAAATATAGCAATTTTAAGGTGGCAATACTTTTGAAGTTTTTTCCATTTCTGTAAATGAATCTTAGTATCATATTTGATTCAGCAGTAATATTCCTTATATGTGTTGTAAATGTTAATTTATTGCCGTATGTTATATCAATATCTTTTATCTCATGTACGCGGTTGACTGTAGTTTTGTTGATTGGATAATCGTATACTGAAGTTCGCTTTTTTGTTGTGAATGATATTATTTTACATTTGTTTATTTCACGTTCAGTTGTAGACGATCATCATTACACCAAAGTTTGATTACATCTAATTCATGTTGTACACGATGGCAGTCAGTAATGTCGTCGATTTTATAATATAGTTTCAAATCGTCTGCAAATAGTAGGCTGGGAATATTCAAAGAGGTCGCCAAATCATTATTAAAAATTAAAAATAGAAGAGGTCTAACATTAGAACCTTGTGGTACTTCAGATGTAACCATGTACCGGGCCGACTTGAAAGATTCATATTCGACGAATTTTTTTCTGTTAACTATATATGATTCAAAAAGTCAGCAGTTGGTTAGAGAGTCGTCTTTTTTTTTAATATCGGACGAATTCGAGCCGTTTTCCACTGCTCAGGAAAGGCACAAGTTGATAAAATTGTGTTGAATATGCCCATTAGAGGTATAGAGAGAACGTCGATACAGTCCTTTATCACAAGACTAGGAACATTGTCAAAGCCTGCGATGAGTTTATTTCTTGATTTTTCTGGAGCAGTAATAATATCGATTCTAGAGAAGGCAGGGATGTTTAATGTATCTAAATCAAAATCATGAGAATTTTCACGCAGCATATTCTCGTCAGAAACTAAGTATACACTTCTGAAGTACTTGGCGAATCCATTGACAATATCTCCAGGCTAATCAAATACCTCATCATCAAGTTTCATTATACCCGGTATACACGAATGACCTTTTTTACTGTGTATGAAAGACCAGAAAGTTGAGCTATTGGATGAAATATCATTTTCAGCTAAGTTTGTAAATTGACTACATGCTATATTGCATTGAACCACCCTCGAATGAATTACAATGAAGATTGATTGATTCAATAGAACAAAATCCGGGCCAATAGGCCGTGGTCGAATGGAACCTGGAGTCTGCTACTGCGGGAAACATCATCAGTAGTTGACTGTGAGTCAACGCTCATACTACTTATGACGTCTGCCGCAGTAGCAGACAAAATGTTTGTTACTTTGTCCTAGTATCCCGGATTTTGTTCTCTCCAATTGTGACACCGGTCGTAAAAACCTATCTCATATATATAAATTACATGTCACGTTGTTTGTCCGCGATGTACTCCTAAACTACTTGACTGATTTCAATCACATTTGCACACTGTGTGCAGTTTGATCCCACTTGAAAGATAGGTTAGCTCACGTTTCAATTTATCGTCGCAATATTTTTTATTGCAAGTTACTTGTTTATTATTGGACATTCACAATTATCTGTTAACTCCAAATGATTTCAACAGATGGCGATATCTGTTGACTGGATTGAGTGAGTACTCAATAGATGGCACTGCTATGTTAAACCTACGAACGTGTCATGCAAGTGTAGATAAATTTTCCAATTGAATTTTCATCTAGATATACCTGAAATGCCACCATGTAATCTTCGATTAAAGATTGGTTCCTCTATTATTCTCCTACCTAATTTGAATCCACCTCAATTATGCAACGGTACGCGTTTGGTCATCAAAAAGATCACCGGAAATATTCTTAAAGCAACCATTTTAACTGGGAAGTTTAAAGGAAAAGTAGTCTTGTTGCTACGTATTCCAATGATACCGTCAGATTCTACCATAGCCTTCAGAAGGCTACAGTTTCCAATTTGTTTAGCTTTTGTCATGTCTATAAATAAGTCTCAAGGCAAAACAATGTCCATTTGTGGTTTAGATTTGGAAAATCCATGTTCACGTGTACGGAAACCGTCGAATCTATTTGTGTCAGCTAAAGACAGATTATTTTGCAGCGATTAGTGCTTAATTAAATTGAAATTAAAAGTATTTGTAATTCAAAATAATAAATATCATTGTTGAAGATTTTAGACTATCTGCCCTACCTACCTCATTCATGTTTCATACTAACATTTTAGAATTATTTCTTTTGTATTGATTTTTGCTTAACATCAACTGTACGAACATTTTAATCAATCGTGTTCAAAGTTCTTTCCCTTCAAATCCCAATCCAGTGGATTTTTATGCCACCTTTAACGTTTCCGTCTTCGTTCGTAAATAATAATTTCATTGTACTAAGGGGTTATGGTAGTAGAAAATCTGTCATGGAGGTCGCCATATTTTTTTACAAATGGTATCTATGTAAAAAAGCATAGCGATCTCCGAGACTGATGTTCTCCTACTGTTCCTCTTGAATAGTTTACTACAATGTAATATAACAAAAACCTTAGCCACAACAACACGTGGCCCGGTCTGATAGTTTTCTTATAACGACTCATTAGTCAATTTGGTTACATCTTTTTGGTTTGATAAGTTTAACGTTGATGCAGTAATATTACACAACTTTTTCACAAAAATCATTACAAATATTCACCAATTGTCCTTTTGAATATCAAACATAGTTACTATGCGAAAAGGCATGTACACAACAGCTTGGTTAGAAAATATAATAGATGTAAAAACTGCTATAAATCAACGAAGAATGTGGCGTCCAATGAACTCTAATTTCACGAGCTTTGGCACTTCGTTGGAAATATTTCCGCAAACCCCAATTAAAAACTTTATTTTATGTGAATGGCCTGGCTGCTAGTCGAATACGCCATTTTACAACTTAGTATAATGGGACTGGTTATTGTGAATGCTATAGAAAATTCAATTAATTTTGAATGTTACGATAATGGGAATTGGGAATACCTAAAATATACATAGAGGTAGAACAATAATTCATCGAATTCATCATAAAAATGAATCAGTTACTACGACAATTTGAAAGATCTTTTTAAATTGAGGTATCACTTCACTTGTATTCGAGTTATTTATTGAACGGTTTCCATGTTTCAAAATGTAGTTCCTCATTGTATGTTTTTGTTGACTATTTAGTAACCCTCAAAAAACGTGTTTCAATGAAATCTCTGAGCTTTTATACAAAGTGGCCCACAAAAACGTATCGCTAGTATCGTTTAGGCAAATCATTTTTTTTGTAACGGAGACAAGTTTTCAACAATGAACTATTGAAACGTTCAAACCTTTGAGGGGGAATATCATCCCACAAATTCAATTTTTTTTATTAGGAATATAATTCCGGTGACACCATTGTTGCTACGTTTTCAATTATTGGTTTCTAGTTTGGGAAATCTGAAGCTTTGCAATATCGAAAATACGTTATCTGAAAAATGGCAAACATTTAACCTCCTCACAATAATATAGGTTATCTTCAAACTGTTGTGCCGTACATTTTTCAGTACTCGCGCGACTCAAACTTTATAGTCGGGTATCTTTTATACCTGTATTGTAGATATACATAGAAACATTTTCAGGTTTCCTGATATAACGAAGGCCTGGAGGCCGCGGGTTCTTGTTCTATAATGACATAACCTATCGATTATTCTTCCCAGTTCTTCAACTAAGTCATATATCCGAACCGGATATAATAATGTCAGGACATAAAATTTTGATTTCTATTTCGATGAGTTTGTTGGGGGTTGAAATGTACACCAATATGTCTTGGCAGAATCATATCGCTGGAATTGCAGAGGCTGCTTCTCAAAAGTTCGAAACACTGTTCCGAACCAGAAAATTGTACACACCTCAGAAACTTTTGATGCTTCATAAAGCTCAGATCGGACCTTCTTTGGAGTATTGTTCTTATGTATGGAGCTCCACTCCTAAGCATATACCCTGAAGCTGCTGGATCCTACTCAGAAAAGAGCCAAGCACCTGATCGTATTCTTGCGACCTTGTTAGTTTGGAACATCGAAGAAAGGGTGGGGATTTGTCTCTCTTTCACAGGAATTGAATCGATGAACTCAAAACATAACCTTTAAATATCTATGCTTATTTGAATCGGTTGGCGAGCGTTGGCGAACGATTCAACGTTTGCATTTCTTTCGTTTTATATGCATGTCCGTGGACTCAAGAATTTGTGTCAAATTTTGGGTGAAAGATGAAATCAACTGCTCGAAAACACTTGAAATGTTGACATTGGCATACGGTGATTGTACTCTGACTCAGAAATATGTTTATACGTGGTACAAGCTTTTCACAGAAAGTGAATGAAGATGTGAATGACGACGATCGCCCTGGATGTCCCAGCATGTCAGCAACCGATGAAAGTGAAGAAAATGGTTATGAAGAATCACTATTAGTTACTAAGGATATCGGCATATAGGTTGGCTCATGTCATGCAAATTTTTTCGAAAATTTTGGGCATGAAGCTTGTGGCAGCAAAGTTCAACTCAAAATTGCTGAATCGTGACCGAAAACACGTGGCATGAGCATCGCTCAGGAACTGTTGAATGACGTCAATGGCAATCCAGATTTGCTTAAAGGTATTATAACTGATAACAAATCATGACTATACGGCCAAAAACCATGCCTGAAAATGGAAGAGAAATTGAACGGGCTGACTGTCTACCACCAGAATGTACAGTGTATCGGAAACAAAATCTTACAGTTGAATACATTAACAGACTGTGACCTGAAATGTGATATATTGTTTATTTCGGACAATGGCTAAATAGTGTGCAGCTTGACCTTCCTAGACTGAAAAATTTCAGTCTATGTTCGTTTTATTGTAGGAGTGTGACGAAAAACGGTGGAGTAGCAATTTACAAGTTTGATGAATGTAAGTTAGATACATCAATTATTGATCTGAGTGAATTCTGTATAGAAGGGGTTCTAGAGTGTTGTGGTATCATGTCAAAAAAGAGCAAGAAGGCATTTGTTTGCATCTATAGACCACCATCCAGCAATTTCAATTCATTTCTCTGTAACTTCAACGGTCTACTTACATTATTGGCAGATAAATATAATAATGTGATACTGGGGAGGATTTTAATATAGATTTCAGTGCCGATAGTAGGGATTTAACTATATTTCGCGATCAATTGGCATGTTTCAACTTGAAATATACCATTAATGAACCCACTCAGGTAACAGCTAAAACTAGCACTTGCTTGGATGACTTTATTGTTAAGGAAAACTTCAAATATGACGTATCGGTTCAAGATTTCGGTATCTCCGATCATTATGGCCAATTGATTATAATCGAAATAGAATATATAGTGTAATAGTTTAGTGTGAAAACGCTCTCTTTATTTACGACGTATTTCTCTGACGTATTTCTTGTTATTGTATGAAGATATTGTGAAAAATAATTTTATACTTTCAAACAAGAAAAATAAATACTACTACTACTACTACTACTACTACTATGACATCAAAACCAAAGTGCAATCATCCCTATGGAAAAGTTCAGAAGATCCAAGATCGAAAAAGCATGTCAAGTTCGATCTAATGTCAACGTTTTGCTCACTATTTTTTCGATTACTATGGCGTAGTGCATCAGAAGTTCTTGTCACATAGTCGTTTGGCAATAAGGATTATTATCTTGAAGTTATGCGCCACTGACGAGGAGTGATATGGAAAAAACGTCCGGTTTTGTTAAGAAACATTTCGTGGCTTCTCCATCACGTCATTGCTCGTTCGTGAATTTTTGGCTAAAAAGTACACCGTCATCATGCCGCAGCCATCTTATTCACCAGATTTGACCACCTGCGACTGTTTTCTGTTTCAAAAATTGAAGAGACCCATGAAAGGACGGCGTTCTGTGACGATTGGGAAAATAAAAACTGAATCTCTAAGAGGGCTTAAAGGACACACCAAAACGTGCATTTTAGAACTGCTTTGAGGACTGTAAAAAGTGCCAGCACAAGTGTTCCATTTCTGACGGGACTATTTTGAAGGGAACAAAATAGAAATTGATGGATAAACATATATTATGTGAAAAAATGAGAACTCACGACATTTTTTGAACAGACACCGTATGTTCTAAACAAGTGGAAATATTTTCAAAAGCTGAGCAGCAATGGGTAGCAAAGTCAAAGTCTTTCTTATTCAAATCACATTCCTATTCGAAAAATGGGATGATACTTTCGCTCAGAGATCTGAAAGTTCAGCAATAGTTTTTAGAACAAAACTGTTTTTCTTTTCTTACAAACCTGACGTGTTTTTGTGAATTTGGGAAAAGTTTATTTTCTACCTCATTGCAGGTTTTCGATTCTACGTATTCTGAATTTACGAAAATTGGAATTTATACAAAAATTGTATTGTTTGAATCTTGAGTTTTGAGATTTCAAAATCCACTGCATGACATGAAACTTTCATCTCATAAATTTTGTATCAATCAACAACATGGAATTGAATTTAATGGTAGTTTCATATTCAAGTGAGTAAGTTTTTCATCAGATGAACTTCAACACATTCAAAAAAGTAATTTATCTTCAACATCCGAAATTCGGAAGAATCCTATTCATCTCAAGTGAATATAGTAAAATTCGGGTGAAATATTTCAGAAGATAAATCACCCTAGGTCTTTCAACATCAACTAGATCAATATAATCAGGCAATGTGTATGCTTTCGAATCATCAATTATTGGAAAAATGCATTGAAACACTAAAATATTCTTTCTTTCGAAGGCTTAACTGCGTAGCCCGTATTTACCTTAAATTAGCAAACTTTTACGAAGCTACAATACCCTTTCAATTCAAAGCGTTTCATTCTGCTTGTCGACAAACTTTTCCTGAATTTCGTTTTCCTAAATTACTACTGGGTCTGATTCAAATGAATTGCATTGTAAATTCACGAAACTTTACAGAGATCATTGAATTCATTCTTCTGATTAATATAATTCCTACCGTCGACTATCGACTCTACTACAAAAGTTCAAAGTTATCAAGCCCTGCATGCATTGTTAATCAATACCAGTGCTAGATATATTTCGTGTAGCTGGAAAAAATTCGGAATATTCTGCATAAGTGTCTCAATGATTCAACATTATAATTAAATATTTTCCTGAGAGAAATTTACCAAAATCTTTATACACCAAGCCATTCATTATGAGAAATTTGAAATGCGAAAAGATTCAGTTCATCGAAGTCGATATTTTCAATGATGAAACACTTGAAGATCGATACAGAATTAATCAGAAATGGGCCCAAGTCAAACATTTCAAACATAACTCTCTATATTCTTTCTGATCATTTGATCGGATGTAAATTTATTTTTTTCAAGGAAATAACGCATACAGTTATTTGCATTCAAAATGGCGGTCTAGAAGCCATCTTCTTCAATTTCGATATGGCGGTGCTATGACGTCATCTATAGAAATATTGTCAAACGACTCGATGTAGTTAGAAACAAACGACAGAGTTAACTCAGTTTTTTAATGAATATTTAGAAACTGAAATTTTTACTCATCCAAGTGTTTTATTCTAATATTTTTTCAATGCCATACCAATAATTGAACCACTGCAAGGAAAAACATCAGCTTTTGTGAAAAATTCACAGCATTGTGTGTGTGGGGAAATCGAAGTCGAAGAGCAGAATCAACTGATCAGTTCCGACGTGGAAAGCCTCTACGCTCTACACCAACGTTCTTGTCGAAAAAGCACTTCAAATCATAGAGAAGAAGCTATTTGAAGATGGGGACCTGAAAGACAGAACAAACTTACCGATACAAGTAATCATGGAATTACTAGGATGCTGTGTACGAAACTGCTACTTCCATCTGAAGGACGAATTCCATACGCAAGATGAGAGACTGCCAATGGGATCGCCACTTTCACTGGTTATAGCCAATATATATATATGGAGTGGTATGAAACTCTGGCCATTGAACAAGCCTGCAAGAAGCCCCGAGTCTGGTTAAGTTACGTGGACGACACCTTCATAATATGGAATCATGGGAATGCTGAATTGGACATTTTCCTGAAGCACATCCACAACGTAAGTCCTTCCATCACTTTCACAAAGGAGAAGGAAGTCCACAACGAATTACCATTCTCAGACGTATTGGTGAAGATGACCGACATTAAATGTGAAACATCTGTTTATCGGAAACTCACTCACACAGGACAGTATCTGAACCAGGAATCCAACCACTGTCAATCGACTAAAAGAGAAATGAATCATCAAGACTCTACTAGACCGTCCTTTTGGACGGTCTAGTAGACTCCAAAGTGATGGTGGAACAAGCTTTAGCTTGAAGACGGCACGAGCTCCACAAGGAAGAGACGCCGCCACAACCAGTACTTGTAATTCCCTACATCAGAGGATTGTCGGAAAGATAAAAAGGATTGGGTCCAAGTATAACATCAGAACCTGCTGCAGATATGGGAACTCTATCCGTAGCATCCTCACGAAATTCAGGCCACCAAAAGCGGACTGCGATTCCAAGGATTGCATTTACCGGATACCCTGCTAGTGCGGAGAATCATACATCGGTGAAACTAAGAGGCCATTGAAAGTTCACATTGCCGAGCACAACACACACAGTGGGGAGAAACCAGCAAATCCGGAATTATTATTTTTACAGCCAATCTTTATAATTTTTTACAGATCCTTTCAGAAATTTCAAATCAATTTATATCATGTTAGACAATGGAAGTCCGAACTGATGAAGTACAAATTTGAATAGGTTGTCACGTTGAAGTGTATCTCTATAACTACAAAAAAAATGTTGAAAATAATATGCTGTGCCCGATGTCAAATTAAAAAATATAGAACTATCTATGATGATTTTTCAGATGAATTAGCTGAAAATAGCTTTTGAAAAAAATTGTGAGAAGTACACGGTTCAGTGGAAAATTTCTGTTCATCAATATTTATTCAAAAACTGTGCAAACTTTGTTGTTCCTTCCTACATCGAGTTGTTTGAGAATATTTCTATAGATGACGTCATAATGTCACTATATCGAATTCGAAAAAAAATCTGATATACGCCACCACTTTGTATGGTGGATCAACAAGTAACTTGGAAACTGTTTTTCAATAATAAAACTAGGAAGAACAATGTATACAATTTTGAGAAATTTTTACGATGATGGCAATTTTTATTTTTCACCCTATGCAGTTTCTGAGAAACAAAGGTAAAAAAATGTACACTGAATGTGATTTGTCATTCATGCTCGAGAAACATATTGTATAGCGAACACACGTGGCAGTTTCGGTAAAACCTTCCATTGCGTAACATAAACTTCCGTTTCAATATAGCCCCGAAGGAAAAAATCGAGAGGAGTCATATTCGGGGAACAAGCAGGCCATTCCAACGGACCGCGCCTACCAATCCATATCTCTGATGAAATCAATTCCTTGCAGGCCAACTGCAAGTTTTATGAGTGGGTGAATGAGTTTTGGAGAATTCAGAGATATAAATCACCAGTCAGATTTTCCTCTAGACATATGAAACTAACGACACGATTTCTCAAAATTCCTGCTCAGATACTCATTTTCTCAGAAGATTGAGTGTGACCTTCTCGAAAAATATTTGAGTTTATATCTGATTAATATCGCATATTTGGACGGTTGCGGGCACTGAAAAATTACTTTTTATGTAGCTGCGATTGACAATCAAATGTTGGGACATTAACTCACAAAACAGCATTTTTCTTACAGGGTGATCTTCATTCAATTCATGTTATCTTTTCAGTTTGTGGTAGTTTGGGGAAGTATTTTGATGTATTTCTTGACGGTGGTTGTTGAGACATCAGTCTCACGAGAAACTCATCGTAGACAGATGGGGTTACTCACTACAAACTCAACGATTTCTAAAGAAATGAACTTTAAACGTTCAAGCCAGTCTCTAATATACCTAAACAATAAGTTGAATGAACTGACGCCTATCAGAAAACAACTACTCCCCTGGCTGTTACCACGAAGAGCGTTCAATTATATCCGACAAGCGTCGGTGCCGGAATCTTCAAAGAGAAATTCCTGCACTGTGAAACCGGTCTGCCAGTGTGCCCGGTTCAAAATTAAAGGTCGACTCTTACAGTTGTATTGCCAATTGCATATACAGGACATTTTCTGTGAAGATTCCTGCACTGCACCTGTCGCATATAATCCAACGCCCTTCGTGATATTAGCCAGGGGAGTAATTGTTTTCCGATAGGCGTCAGTCCATTCAACCTACTGTGTAGGTATATTCAAGACTGTCTCGAACGATTGAAGTTCATTTCTTTAGATTTGTTTAGTGCCAGTCTTCAAACATAGCCCACTGACTAATAAGAAAGTCAACGATTTCTATCTGTTTTTCGTCCGAGATAGATTTTTTCAGCTTCTACTAGCTCTAGCAACAATTCAACAAGTTGTTCGAAATTTTTCAACTCCCAGGAGATATTTTCGGTAGATCGGTTCGTCAGAAAATCTTGCATTGAATACCCTTTCTGTCTCATGAAAATAACGAAGACCTCAGCGTAAATAAGAATTGCATCTGTTTTTTTCGCTGTAGATCTGTTGGGAACCATTTTTGAAAATTAAACTGAATGAAATTAAACTGATTCTCGGTATCAATAGTGACATCTGTTAAGATAACACAATGGCCGTTGCGTTAATGGCCATGTTACAATTGCGCACGGCTGGTGTGAGCCTCGAAGTAGGAATGGGTCAATTGAGGCTAAGCCTATGGCGAGAAGCGCTTACTGCGCAACCTCTGCTGCAGACATCCAGTGATGCGATTGAACCCAGATTTGTGTTTATAGCACCCTACATAATAAAAATAAAACAGAACACAGAGTCAGATGTCCCAAATACAATACGCAATACGACTCAAAAACCAAAGAAGGCTCAGGATGTGGAGTTTACTCCAGATCACCTGATGATTGAGTTGGGAATGGAAAAAAATACCAGCGTAATTCAAAGAGAACTGGCTAGTATCTCAATCGCCACGAAAGAAATTAAAAACAACAATCTGCACTCATAGTAGACAGTTTTGAGCAGACAACGTGTTACCTCAGTAGCCAAGATTTAGCTAGCCAAAGCCTCGGTAGATAATAACATTTTCCTGAGGTGGTTAAAGAGCACGACAGGAGTAAAGGTAATCGCATTGCCGACTCCTTAGCCAAGGAAGCGGCTAGACTAAGAATTTTAGGACCCAGTGACACCTACGGCCTGATGACTTCGACAATTGCGGAATTAACCAAACGTCACATCCACGCTCAATCCCTAAAGAGATGGAATGAAATCAAAGGAAGCAGTCTTGCCAGAATCAACCTGGGCGACCCACGGAAGCTGGCGCCGAAGAAATATCTGGGGATGACCAGGAAAAACCTACGCTCAAAAGTAGGATTTCTGACTGCTCACTGTCAACTGAGGAAACACCTCCATATCATGGGGCTAGTGGACACACCTCTATGCGGGATGTGCGAACACGAAGATGGAACTGTCAGGCATGTCTTATGCGAGTGTCCGGAGTTATCGTCAATAAGAGAGTGTGTGTTCGGCGAGTCTTAACCTACACCTGCCGATATCCTGTCATGGAAAGGAAAGGATGGATGCTGACGTAGTAGGACAACTCCTCGGGAAGATGTACAATGGGTCACATGTGGCCTAAGTGCTGTGGGCCTATACCCTCACCCTACTATACAGAGTGGGGAGGTACCACAGTTTATATTCTTATGTACATAGTCGATCATAACGAATCATAATACTTCGGTTCAATTTGTTTGAATTGTTTCAGAGAGCGAACAATTAATATTTGAGAAAAACATATCCAAAAGTGTTATTATCAGACAACGAATTTTCTTCTGTATTACTCATTCACGAGAAACTCCAGTAAATATAATAATATAAATGTATTTACTCGTCATAAAACCTTTCACGTTTAAAATTGAATTTCCCTTCAAATTCAAATGAGAGAGTTGTCATAGTTTTCTGAATAACCAAATTATTGGGGAAATGTATCTAATGACAAAATACTGCTTCACTCAAAGCGTCTAATTCAACATCAACAAAGAGCTGAATTTTTCTTATTCTAATTTTCATTAAGGAAAGCGGACCATGTCGTGCAATCTGTTCAGAATGCTGCAGTTAAATAAATTGTTTGAACAATGTTATTGAGTTATCTGAAGGTTCCAGCTTCGGTTTTCCTTGTTTCGTTTACATTGTTCACAGAACAATTGTGTCGCAAATAACGTTATAACTCAGATATTCTCGTGATATAATATGAACCTTTTTATTTTCTGTGAGAACTATGTAATGAATTGGAATTAAAACTTTGTTGAGGTATGGAACTCAATCAATCGAACCAGTGATCAGGAGAAACAGTGGTCACACATTAGGACGTGAATCGATTTGAAAAAAAGAGTGTAACGTAACCACGATCATGTTACGTTACGGCTGGTGGAGACGGAGTACTGTCGATTTTTATCCGTACCAATTTGATGCGCGTAACCATTAGAGCTGAACCACCATTTGACGGATTCCAGCTGTCACATCAAAATGAGTATATTTGTATCGCGTATATTTGCCTGTTGCATGTGATGTTATTTCGTACCTTGTTCAGTTACGTTACCGAACAACTGATAGCGAACCGTGTCATCTTCTAACGAGCCATTGGCTCATATGGATACGCACCTCTAGTTAGTTGGTATTTTTATTTCAATTTTTCGCCAGACAATGCTGCGGTTCCGGCAGACTTGGAACTTCCGGCTAGGTGGGAAGCCACGACCGTGTCAACGCAAGTGAAGTCCCATACCATGGGTTTACCGTATTTTGATGATTTGATGATACCAGTCGACATGATGGTCGTTTACCATCATCTCGACTGGTATTTAAGGGTTCCAGAATTGCAGGAACATTCGCTGAATATTTCACAACAGAAAAAATGGGTTCCATCTTTTGTGCAATGGAAAACATTAATTTTTTGTCATTACAATTGTTAACAAATTTTCTAGCAGAATGTTTAGGCATGTTAAAAACCTTACAGAGGTTAGTCTGTGAGGCATGATATACTTCTTTGATTGGCGAATTATTTATTTTGTGGAAATTCATGTTCACTGAGGATACATTATAAAAACACACTTTTGTCTATTTTCCACGATAGTTTTATATTTGTTGACTAGATCTGACAATATCCCAAAACAATGATGAATTCGACTTCAACATTTTCCGAAAAATTTTCCGAAAAAACACATTCACAGATTGCACAATACCTTTTGACTCTTTCAACCCGATTTCAGAGAAATTGTCTGCATTCAGGTCAATAATACTTAGGGCTTTCACAATATCCCTTTCTAATCAAAACCTCCGAAGTGAAATCGCAATCATTAAACAAATAGCAGTTGATGACAGAATACTCTAGTTAACAAGATTCTAATCGACAAAAATCAGTAATGAAAGAACTATATTCTATTTCCACAAGACTAGAACACAAATATGTTAGAATATTTAAGTTTTTGTCTTCAAGTGTTCTGTTGGATTTTTTAACATTTTCTTGTGTTTATTTTCTAGGTTTTATATTTATTTCAAGGTGTAACCTCCGTTACTGAAGCTCACAAACATATAAATTCCGGATAAAGCTAACGTTTTGTTGTTTCTAGGTTAGGTATCTACTGAAATTCTGTGCAAAGTTGCAAAGGACTTGAAAATGTTCAATGGATTTTTACTAATGACGACATGGGAGTAGTTCTGTGCGTTCCCTACTTTAATGAATCATAATATTGAATAATTTTGTACCACAGAAAATGAACGATTTGATGTTATATTTTTGAATGAGATATGTTTGAATTTTGGTGTAGTTTACAGGGAAACTTTGCAAGTTAGCTTTTTCAGGGATTTACTTCCTTGTGTTCCATCTTACGAACTAAAATGAAGTTGTGTTTTTTATGTCCACTCTATTATTTGAATTTATCGATTTAGATATAATGAAAGTATTTTCTTGTAGTATAAGTTGAGTTTTCTAAGTAATGTCATTGTTGATGAAAAATAATTTTTATCAAACTATTTTTGTAAAAAAAAGTTTGTGGAGATCAAATCGTAAGGTGCAGTTTATGAAATTACTATGGATCTTCATCAAGTAACGGCCGAGCAATCAAAAAAAAAAAATGTTAGTATCAATTATTCAGGTAGAATCTGCGAGAATATTGAAAATCATGTTTCAAAATTCAATCTACGAACATTCTACACATCTAACAGAAATTTAGGAAACAAATGATTCAATGTCAAACACAAATTAGACGAAGGGAAGAGAGCTGGTTTATATCGACTAGAATGTGGTGAATGCCCATATATACAGACCAAATTGGTAAAAATTTTGATATAAGGTACCATTCATATGTCATTTTGGATAAAAAATCAATAATGTATGAACATTTTCAAAATTCGAAACATAAAATAGATAAAGATGATTTAAAAATCCTCCACACATGCGAAAAACGGAAAATGACGAATTTGTGGGAATCTATGGAAATAAACAATTCAAAGAAAAATCACAATTTAATTATCCTCAACGAACAACTTGATCTAAACAATAGTCCTCTCGTGAACCATTATTCCAGTTCCCAAAACCTACATTTTATGAAAAAAAAAACAAATTGTTATGTTCATCGATACACTGCAATTATTTGAGGTTATCCTAGGTATAGACAATGTTGGTATCAAATTATTTATGACAGGTATAGGCACGGTAATTATAAATTTGAATGTAATCTAGTTAGTTTTGAAAATGGTGTAATGACCGAAACTAGTCAACAATTATAAAACTATCGTGGAAAATGGATAAAAGTGTGTTGTTATAGTGTATCTATAATGTTCAGTGTGGTATTAGCCGAGGAAGTAATCCAGCAGAAATTTACCGAACATTCCATGTAGGTGGAAAAGATGAATGTTTCAAGATTTTATTTCATATTCATTTTCTTGTAAATATATTGCATGAAAAAGTTACTATGTTGAATTTTACTTACACAGAACCCTATCATTTCAAAAGGTGGGCTTCGAAATTTCGGGATTAGACATTTATCTAATTGCATCATCAGCACAAATCTGAATAATCACAAGATGAAGCACTCAATTGATTCATTACATTGCAATTTTATATCACGGATGAGTTAAATCTAGTCATGTCACGATGACAATATGTAACAAGCTTATTCGATTCAATTCCAGCCATGAAAATAGTTATTTAAATCGAAAGGGGCATAAGAGAGATTCGTTTTTGGAATAGAAAGGTGTTGGCTTTCTACTGCTCCATCTTTATTCAGCGAATGTATGAAACTTCTAAGCATTGGTACGGTCAAAACTCAAAATACTAAGGAAGCTTTTATATAACGAAATACGTGTCGTGGTGTTGTGAACGTCTTATAGAGAAATCCAAAATGAATCTACTAGTGAATTTTTGTTACGTCATAGGTAAACTTCCGAACAAAACTTGTATAACCAAGTACTTCTGGCAATTAATTTCATCATAATCATAATTTCAACATAAAATGCTGGTCTGAAATTAAGTCTGGTCAAATTAGACCAAAAAATGAAAGTAAAGCTACCTAAATTTCCACAAAACTAAAAATCAGTAAGATAGTTTGAAATATGAATAAAAATAAAATTTGGAAGATCCTCATCATTCCCCTGAATGGAAAAAAATATTCAAGGTCAAAGGTGAAAAAAATAGTTTTTCACGAAAACGGTAAGTTTTATCATGAAAATACTCGAAAAACATTGTAGATCATAAAATTATCTAGAAGAAATGTATCAACATTTGTTTTCCTATGAGACACCGGTTTTGAGATATAACGATTCAAAAAGTTGTAAAAGTTGTGATCGTCATAATATGCATGAGTACGCTACGTACGTAAGTTATAACTATGAGAACAACTGGTGAAATGAATCCCAGTCCCTTAATTTATACGCCATTTTAATCTTAAGACAACATCGGTCCCCTGTTCAATTGTGTGCCTGGCTAGGGTCTTATACCTGCTTTCTTCTTTCTATGTACGGAGCTCCTAAGATAAACACCCGATTACATAAGTATAGATATGCATGTTTCGTTAAAAATAACAAAAGTAAAAAACAAGTACAATTACCTCGTCTTCCTCCAGCCACAGTTGCTGCTCACCAACATTTTTTTCGGGTATATTCTTAACAAGTTCAAATGTGGCTTGGTTGTCAGCTAGACCCTACAGACTGGGGTTGGAAGTTGGTCAACAATTCATTGGAACCAGTCCAAACTTTACTTCCACCTGCGCCGAAAAAATTGCTGAACACAATTGTTTGCAACTGCAAAAAAGAGTGCAGTGCTAAATGTGGTTGCAAAAAGCCGGGCTGTTTTGTTCTCTGGCATGTACTTATTGTGAAGGCCAGTCGTGCTCTAATATTGAATCACCAACAGCGGAGTTTCGGTTTGATTCCAACGAGGCGAAATGCGATACATCGCTATTAACGCAGTTTATATGTACTCAGGATGAAGATGAAGAAGAACAAGAAGAAGAAGAACAAGAACAAGAAGATCAAGAAGAAGAATAAGAAGAAAAATTTGAAAATTACTACTCGGACGAATAAATTTCACTACTTATTTTAACTTTAGTTGCTTTTATCTTTTCAATCTCTGCTGATATCCATTATTTTGCAATAGTTTCAAATTAAACATGACCACAACTGACTTGTGGAAAAGGCCCACTGGGGAAACCACGTTGGAAAAAAACGCGCCAAGTACATTACCTCATAGGTGGCGTGGAGACGTGTGCATATTATAACAATTACAACTTTTTGAATCGTTATATCTTAAAAACTATGGCTCGTAGGAAAAGAAGTATTGAAACGTTTTTCGTAGATAATTTCATATTCTACAATTTCTGTCTGGATTATTTAAATGATAAAACTTACTGTTTTGCTGAAAATAGTGAAAAACTCATTTTTTTAGCTTTGACCTTGAATAACATTTTTTTCATACAGGGGAAAGATGGAGAACTTCCAAATTTCATTTTTGAACATATTTTAAACAATCTTACTGATTTTCAGCTTGGTGGAAATTTAGGTAGCTTCAAATGTCTGAATTGACCGGACTATTTCAAAACTTTTATACTATGGAAATTCTATACGGAAAATACGGTATGATACACTCTGTATGGTTTTGAAAACTTTCAAAGGGTTTCCATACATGTAAAAAATAATTTAGATCTTGACGGGGCAAAGTATAATGAGGAATGGAGTAAAAGTAAAAAGAAATGTTTTTACCCGAAACGTTTGGTATAGCAGAATCAAATACATTTCTGAAACTATAAGATTGGAACTGTCGAATATCTGAAATCGAAAAATGAATATTTTTACGATCACTTCTTGTCAGAGTTCGCAATCCACACATATGTCTCATTCAATTAAGCCCCTGGTACACTGTTTGAATGTGTTTCTAATATCTACTTTGGCAAGGAATAAAACGATAATTTCGAAAACGCATCTGCTGCTGTCCTTACAGAATGTAATCATCGTGTCTAGGTCTCATACCAAGCAGTTTCAGCGGATGTAAAATAATATCTCAGCTATGATTGCAGGACATTTTGGTGGAACGTGATAGCGGTAGAAAGTGCAAAAGGCCTACGTTTGAGTTATGTTTAGCAGATAGGGGTGCTACAGGTAATACTCAGTAAGAGGAGGCGATATTTTACGAAGAAATCCAATTTTCCAGAGAAGATTTGATCGAATTTCAGTTTTATTTTCGTGCTTCAAGTTTAACTTGAACTATAATAGTTATAAATCGTGTCCCTAACTCAATTTGTATTTCGTTTTTCAACATATATTCAATTGAAAATAGAGAAAAACATAATACATACGAAGTCTGAATTTTTATTTTGATTTTTATATTGATTTATTCATCAATTTTTATTCGATCCCCTCCAAATGAGTCCCTCTCAGATATATTACACTTGTGCCACCGTTTTTCTTAACAAGCTTTTATTAGCTTCACCTGTATGAATGTATGTATGTATGTTTGTTTGTTTGTAAATCTCGGGATCTGTATTTGACAGAATTATGGACATTATTGCTTGATCTATTCACGGGCAGATGGCGCTGTACGTAACCTTCTTGATATAATTCGAACTCACTTTACATGCATTTATTTATTTGAAAAAACACGCTTTTATAACATACGAAACTAAAAAATGAAAAATGAATATAGTTTAAAAAACTAGAAAACACGCTTTTATAGAACATCGAACTGAAAAGTTGGGAATATTTCACGGGCAGATGGCGCTGTACGTAACCTTCTTGATATAATTCGAACTCACTTTACATGTATTTCTTTATTTGGAAAACACGCTTTTATAGCATACGAAACTAAAAAATGAAAAATAAATATAGTTTAAAAAACTAAAAAACACGCTTTTATAGAACATCGAACTAAAAAGTTGAGAATATTTTTTTTAATAAGCTTAAAACAATAACGAACAAGTGTTATTGCGAAAAAAGCGTGGGCGCTTTGTGCCATATTTTTTGTATATCAAGCGCCCGTCGCTTTTTTCACAACAATAATAGTATTTTTCGTTCGTTATTGTTTTGAGCTAATTCAATAAAAAAAAATTTCAACTTTTCAGTTCGATGTTCTTTAAAAGCGTGTTTTTTAGTTTCTTAAACTATATTTATTCCAATATACGAAGCGATCAGCGATTCGATTTCTATCTTCTCAATCGTTGCATAACGCTGTGTTTTCATGGATCTCTTCAATCTTGGAGATGAAAAAAGCTACAGCTCAGTAAATCTGGTGAATACGGTGGCTGAGGCATGATTAGGGTGTTGTTTCTAACCAAAAAATTACGAACAAGCAAAGACGAGTGAGCAGGTGCATTATCGTTATGCCAAAGCTATTAATGACTTTTTCATAATACCGAAGGTTTTTTTCGTATTGTTTCTCGCAGGCGGTCATAACTTCAAGATAATACTTTTTATTGATCGTACGACCATGTAGAAAGAACTTCGGATATGTTATTTGAAACAAACAGTAAACAAAAACCTTGACATTTGGTCAAACTTGGCGTGTTTTTTTGATGTCGGCTTTCTTGGGCTCTTCCTTTGGGACGATTGGACTTTGGTTTTAAAAATCTGTTTTAAAATCTGTTTTAAAATCTTTTTTTCCGTTAACCAGCTGTCGCACCCCTACGAACGACAACCCACAGAAGTCGAAACTTGTGCGAGCTAAGGATTAACGAGATCTTACCTTTTAACGTGTGATTCCTAACACGGGTTGGACGATAGCAAGTGGAGATCGATCGTTCAGACTAGGGCTTGAACCACTGACCAACACGGCAGTCAATTCGAGTGAGTGAACAAAGCACCCACGCCGAACCGCTTGGCTACCGACCGACCGAATGTTATAACCATATACCCATGATTCCTCACCAGTTATGACCCTGGTAAGCAAATCTGGATCGCTTTTGATGTCATGCAACAATTCCTGAGCGACAGTTTTTTTGGTCAGAATTCAGCAATTTTGGAACGAACTTCACCGTCAAACGCTTCCTGCCTAAAATTTCCGAAAAACTTGCATGATATGAGCCAACCAAAATGCTGAGATTCTTAACAACTTCTTAAAAGTGATTCGACAATAATTCTTCATAAAAATTTGTTTGTTGATGTACTGGGGCGTCTAGGGCTAGTGTCATCATACACATCTTCTCGATTTCCTGTGAAAAGCTTGTATAACTTGTAAACTCAGACTCAGAGTACAATCACCATATATCACGATCAACAATTCGATTGTTTCTGAGCACCCAATTACATTTTTCATAAAAACAATTTTTTCGATAGCAGAAAATCGTCGAACACGCAAAACACTACTAAGTTTTATGCTTCTCACCAACCAACTGAACATGCTAAACAGCTGAAAACTATGAACATATGTTTGCGATCAATCATTTATTTCCCATAATTGACAACATACATTGTATAGGGATAGTCACAGATAATACACAACTATGAAACTTACAAACTAATGAGTGTATATTACAAATAAGTAAATTACGTACACAAAAATTCGGTCACAGTATAAAAAACTTTGTCCAATAAAAAATATTTAAAGTTATTTTTTAAACTCTGTTTCCCTAGTACAATTACTTACTAACTCGGGTGATTTGTTAAATAACCTTGGCGAAGAACTGGTAATATTCAATCTGGCAAAAGGTATATGCAAGTGGTTCTTTTGTCTTGTATTGATGTTATGTGTGTCATAATTCTTTGAGATTCCTTTTCTATTTCTATAGACAAATAAACATATCTCAAAAATAAATAATTCAGTCAGAGTTAAAATGTTCAGCTTTTTGAAAAGCTCTTGTGCAATAAATGTGTTCTTAGAATGTATGGAGTTGCCCCAGAAATGAATCCCATATCTCAAACGAGATTCCACCTGTGCATGGTAGAAGTTCATTAATTGTTCATGAGTTAGAATAGTCGTCAAATAATATATCAAGTAATAGAATGAATTGAGGTTAGATATTAATGATTCGCAATGTGTTTTGAACTTAAGATTTTTGTCTAGTTCAATACCTAGGAATTTCACAGTACCACTGGTTACAATTTCTTGACTAGATAGTTTAATTTTGAAGTCCTCACTGTGTTGTTGGGCTGTCTGAAATTTTACGATAGTTGTTGTGTCTGGATTGAATAATAATTTATTTGACCAAAACCACTTCATCAAAGACTCTAATATAGATTCGCATTCATTTTGTAAGATATTGTTGGATTTGTTAGAAATAATCGATTATATATTATCAGCATATAATATAAATTGTATCCTAGGAAATATTGTACCGATTTCATTAATGTAGAGAAGAAATAGAATAGGGCCTAAAATAGAGGCTTGCGGGACACCCACATTGACTTTTGAGTTTGAATATGATACATTTTCTACTTGATTATGATTTTTATACTTCATACCCACATATTGCACACGATATCTCAAAAATGATGCTATCCAATCTAGAGAAACACCCTCCAATCCGTAAGAATGCAGTTTATCTAGTAGCTTTTTATGATCGACACAGTCGAACGCCCGACTAAGATCACGAAAAATACCCACCGGGCACTCGTCGGCCTTGATTAATTTCAATATTTCTGAGTGTACCAACCTGAAAAATTAAAAAAATCGCGAATCGAATGTACATATCCCGCAAAAGTTGAACATTCACCCTATTTTTTGAACAGACCTGGTATGTATCATTCATATAGAAATAGCATAATTGTATTGAATGGGGGTCACTTCTAGGAGGGAATAATTCTTTAGAAAATATTGTGGAAATGAGTGAGTTTTAGACACACACTGAAAAAAGAAACCATCGAAAAAACCACTTTAATATAAACATTGAATTACACGAAAGAAAAAATACATACTTTGGAATTAACTACATTTATATAAATAATGAGTTATACAAAAAACACAGCTTGTACTCCAAACATTTGTATTCATTCATAAGGCGGGAATTAAATCAAATAAGCGAATGAATTCAAGTCATTCGTGACATGATGTCAAAATGTTAATAATAAATTTTGTGCTTCAGCATTGATGTTATCCGAATTGGTGCTGAATAAGCAATAAGGTGTCTTATTCCGAAACATCGATGTACGTCATTGAGGATGACATTTTTCTATGTGGGTGAAATTTACCTCTTTCATGTACTATATTCTGTAGCAATCCTGTGAATGATATCTGTTTCGGTTAATTAACGAATGTTTGGAGCAGGATTTTTTTTGTTCAATTCATAGTTTCGATAGAACTTTTTCTCTGAAACCCTTTGTGAATAGTTCATTTTGAAATTGATTGTTTTCTTCATTTCTCTGAAAGTTTCCAAAACATTTCCCAAATATTCATAGGTTTCTTTGAAACCTATTATGCGTTAGAAATGACTGAAAATCATGACTTTGGGTGACTTTAAGTTTTCTGTTTTATATTTAAAACTGAATATTCGTAGAATATGGCAACCAAAAACTTTCCTGGACACCTAATACTAGCCTCATTTTTGGTTGAAAAATGATACATGGTGTGGCTACAATAAACGATGTGAACCTCAGGGTTAAATGCTCCTCATTTTCTGAACGGTTAGACGACACTAGCTCATTCAGTTAGGCTACATTCTTTGTTCGTATCAGACCTTGTATCTGCCTGATCGTGAGATTCAAACTCGACAAATTCCCAAAAGATACTTATCCTCTATCACAAGGGTACGAAGATGAATGCATGTCAGTTGAAAGGGTTTTTGAGTAGTATAACCTTTCAAAGAAGGGCGAGAAGACAATATATTGCTTTGCTGATGGCATCACACTTGTATCATTTCATTTGGATTCCAACACCTGCAGCAGGAGGTTGCATATCTCAACTAGGATATACGAGTGACAAGAATTCAGTCCTTTAAAAATCTGTTTAAAATCTGTTTTTCCGTTAATCAGCTGTCACCCCCATACGAACGACAACTCTCAGAAGTTGAGCTAAGGACTAACGGGGTCTTACCTTTTAACGTGTGATTCCTAACACGTGTGATTGTTGACACTGTTTATGCACAGGAGGTGATTTTGAATTGGGGTGAAAGTATCTAGGTTCAGGATTATTCTGTTGTGCTTGTGTTCTGTTCTTTGAAAAGAAAAATATTCTGTCCTTCTTACGTTATCCCTGTGTTGGAATATCTACTCTACTCAACAGATTCAACTTCGCATGCTTTTTATGTCACACTGGAACACTGTCGAGGAGAATGAGATGAACCCTATTAACATGCTTTGAGGAAATGAATCAAATCACAATTTTGTACAACGGAAAATTGGAATTGTAAGGATAACGGAAAAGAATGTATTGCAGCGGTTAGACACAAAATACTGTTATTTACAAAATAATGTCATGAACGCTCGTTGAACAGGTGAAAAGAAGAGGTTATGATGAACATACATGATCCAAAATGATAACACAGTTACTTAAGGTATCGGCCAATTCTATAATATAACATATTTTGAAACATAGTTACTGTAAACGTCCTGTACATACAAATCTAATTTGTTTTATATTCTGCATTAAAACCCCAACTGGCAACAAATTGATAGTGATCGTGGGATATAGTTATTACAATTTGCAACGGATATCATAGCCGGTAATAAATTCAACGGTGAATCCGTTGACGAGGGATTGTGATAATTATCATAGTCTCACGATGATGTTTTGGTGGGATTCCAAATGGACGTTAAATATGACCATATTATCGAATTGACAGGAAGTATTTGTCTAATACCAATGTATGTGTTTGTGAATCATTGGCGGGGAATGACCACAGTAGGGTTCTGCCAATCAGTACTGTTCTTCTTCTGAAATCCGGAGACATTCAAGTCTCCGAAAACAATTGTAGCTTCATAGCCATATTGTGCTATCAGCCATCTTTTCACGAAATTAATTTTAACATTTCTGTTTCTTTTTTTTATGGCTTTTGCTGGATGTCTGCCTCATTCTTCTGGACTAGGAAGAATCGTTCAATTGATATGCAGTGTTACCCATTTTGAATAGAGGAACTCTTATGGAACACACATCGAGCAACCAATTTTTATGTTGATGGAATTGTTTGACATGGGTTACGTTTTAAAAAGTGCACTGATTCAAATCGCGCTCAATTCGTGAAAAGTGAATGAATATTCATTGAGTATATTTTGAAGTACACTGACGAAAACGGACAAAACTTTTGAAACAATCTAGTAGTTAACTGAAAACGATTCCTCACTTTTAGAATTGTGATTCCTGGACAAAAATTACGCGCGTATAATTGAAATGTGTCAAAAAGTAGGTCTAACTTGGTAAATTTTAAATTATAATTCAAAAACATCTAGATTCCTCTGAACAGAGAAAATCTGTTTAAATAATGAAACCTGACAAACTGGTTTGTCACATTAAGTTTCGTGGCAGACCATTTTGATCAAATAGTAATGATATTTTTTTTCAACCGAAAACTTCAGGTTACCAACTTCCAAACTGACAAAATTCAATACAATCTTCAAACCCCTATTTTTCCCCGTTGAAGTGGAAATTCCTGATTTCCTTCCTTGATGTTTATTAACGCTATGCAAAGAACCTACCTGCATATTTCAAAATTCTAGGTTCAGTATCTTTGGCTGTACGTTGATGGGGAAAATAGGTCTGCAAAGATTGCATTGAATTTCGTCAGTTCTGAAGTTGTCAACCTGAAGTTTTGGGTTGATGAAAAATATCATAGTATTTGTTCAGAATGGTCTGTCACGAAACTTTATGTGAAAAACCAAACTCTAACAGCTAGTCATTTATATTTTCACTTTAAAAATTCAGTAACTGAAAAAAATATGCCAACTGCATTAAGTTATGAATAAATTCGATATAAGATGATATTAAAAATAAAACTGCAACTGGATTTGATGACATTTCAAAACATTAATTGTCATACCGATCTTAAAAGGTAGTGAAGTGAAGTCTCCCATGAATTTTAGGCCCATTTCCCTCATTCTCACGTTAGCGAAAATCATCGAAAAACTCGATGCGTGTAATATATTGAGCATCAAACAATTTGGATTTCAGTGCAATAAGAACACAAATAATGCAATATTTTCACTGTTATATGAACTGTATAGTGGGATTAATGATGGGGGAGTTGTCGCGGCTATATTTTGTGATTTATCGAAGGCTTTTGACTGCGTGAATCATGAGATATTGCTGCGGAAGCTTCACCATTAGGGATTTCGAAATAAAGCACATTCATGGTTCACTAGATATTTATCTGGCCGCACACAAGTAGTTAAGACCAAATCAATCTGAAGTTTAGATAATATACAATGTGGTGTTCCGCAAGGATCAGTCTTGGGTTCAATTTTATTTTTACTATATGTTAATGACCTGACGACGCTTAACATTACAGGAAATGTCACCCTGTCCGCCGATGATACTATGCTATAGTGATACACAAGCTGATCTTCATCATATCATTGATTCAGATATGATAAAGGTCAAAGAGTGATGCGACTGGAACCTTTTATCCTTCAACATATTGAAAATTAAGATGGTGTCCTTCAAATGTAAAGTTGCTGATATTTCTTTGAACCACCAGATTATTGGAAACAGTACTTTTTTTAAATTCCTAGGATTATACAACGAAAACGGTTTCAAATTCAATGAACATGTCAAAAACTTGAATAGAGAATTGTCCGCTGGTTGTTACGCTGTTATGTTATGTGAATAGAATAGAATCATAAGTATATCAAAAATATACAGTTTCTATACAGTATACACGTTCTATTGTTTGTTATATTTTGAATCTCAAATAAGTGACTGATTGTTTTTTAATTCAATTTTATATGGTAGTGACTATTTTTTAACATTTATCAAATGTTATCAATTTAATTACATTTACCTACATTTTTAATATAGACTCTTTGTCAACAAAATGTTATTCTCTGATATTAAAGCATATTTTAATTGATTGATTGATTGATAATATTACTACATTCATTAAACATTCATTTTTCGATTCGAATAGATATGGTGGTTGCACGGGCGGATCCAGTTTTGGCGGCAGAGGAGTCATATAGTCGTGGTCAAGTCACAACCCACATAGCAATAGATATTCCAGGTATATTTCATGAATATACATTTAAGGATATTGTATTATGCTATGAATATGCCATGGATATATATATCTTCTGGAGAATATTCCCTGGAAGTGCTCCTGGCGAACCTTTGATATATTTTAAGAATATTCCTTGGGAATATTCTTGGAATATCTTATAATATTCTTAGAATATCTAAGGTATATTCTATTAAGAATATTCCAGGAATAGAACCCGAGGAATATTCATAAAATATTCAGGATATTCTTAGTTTATTNATTTTTTTGTCGTTTCCAACAGTTGCTGTTGGAGCAATTCATCCAGAATCTTTGCGTTGAGTTCAAAAACTGGTTAACACTATCAGGGTTATATACATTAGGTTATGCATTCGATTAAGATCTTCAAATATTTTTGTTTTTAATAATATTGAATTATTTGAATACGTTATTATAAGATAATTCAAAATTCCATTGTATAGAATATTCCAAAATATACCGTGGGGATATATTCTAAGAATATACCATATGGTATATTCGATCGACAATATTCTTAGAATATTCAAGGGAGAATAATCCATTTATAGACATTCTATGCACATTCTTTCGGGAATAATCCTGCCATTTTCATTCAAGCATATTCTATGAATATTCTAAAGGCATGTATATATTCCAAGAATATTCTATGACTGTTTGGAATATATACGTTCGTTTTATGATATACAGGGAATATTCCATGAATATCTAGTGCTGTGTGGGAAGAAGTTATAATTTGAAAGTAGGTATTTTATTGATAAATGCAAGTGCCTATATTCAAATAACACAATCAATTTGTTTACGTTTTCTCTCGAAACGCTTTATCACTTCAGCTACTTCAATGGATACGTTTTTATGGAACGTAGAGCAGTGCCAGTCCGGTTAGACTTTCTTCAACCATTTCAGTTTGAACACACACACACACACACTGGTGTAATGAAAAAACTGATTACTTACTCACCATTTCTTGTAATGAATTTGCATCAACAATTTTCAAGAACACTATTTCAATTTGAAATTTCAAAGTTTTTCAACGACGGTCGGTCGGTAGCCAGGCGGTTCAACGTGGGTGCTTTGTTCACTCTCTCAAATTGACTGTCGTGTTGGTCGGTGGTTCAAGCCTCAGTCTGAACGATCCATTTTCATTTGCTATCGTCCAACCCGTGAAAGGAATCACACGTTAAAAGGTAAGACCTCGTTAATCGTTAGCTCGCACAAGTTTCGACTTCTGGAAGTTGTCGTTCGTAGGTGGTTAACGGAAAACAGATTTTAAACAGATTTTTTTCAAACAGATTGAGGTTAGGTCTAGCTAGACGTTAGTCGAAACAAAGCACGCACAAATGTCACGACTGTCACACGAAACGTGACATGACGCGGTGAAGTTCAAATTTTCGATGCGTTCCTTCCCGAATAATGCGATTGCCGCCAAATAATGATGAATTATTCAAATATTGGGAGTGCTTGAAGAAAATCTATATTATGACAAAAATGTATGAAAATATTATGTTTAACAATTTTAATTAGTGGTCCACCTGTTGTCTTGGACCCAGCCCAAGGAGGGTTGGTCATATCTCCCATGATCCCTTCCTAGATCCGCCCTTGGGTGGTTGTAAAAACAATTTTGTTGTGTCACATTGACCATCTCAACTAGAAAACGGGAATGGGAGGATGATATGAGAAAAGCAATCTAGCGACGAGTAACTCTCTTTTAATTCAACAGCACAGAGCTATGTAATTTGGCGGATCGACCTGGTGCAATCGGCCATTTATCTATCGCCGGTCTCCTATAATCGGCTTTTGCAGGATCAATTTGTTGGAGTTCGGGGGATATACACATACAGGCAGTAGTGCGCTAAATAAAGGACATTTTTCCCCAGCGTATTCTCTTTCTCTCTTCCTGCCACAGTCACCATGAAAACCAACTTTTCTGCAACATTGAACGAGGAGATTTTTGTTGTAATGAGGTTATAACCGGCATGTTTTCGAAAGTCATGAACGATATGGAATTTTTGTTAAGTGACTTATGAACGTGGGTGAATAAAAAACTTGATAATGGAACTTACTTTTCAAGATAAACAATAAATTGATCTGAAAATTCGTGAAAAAATTCAATTTCCGTCTATATTTCTACTACTACTGGTTCGATGTTGATCATTTTCCATATAACTATTGTTATTTGGGAAGATTTGTTCACCTCTGACATTATTGATTGATATTTTTTATACAAAAAGAAAATTCACCTCGAACAATTTTCAAAGGAACACTTTATTCATTAGTTTTCATTGATATTCTCATCTTTCACTGGTCACTTTCTGCTCAAATCAATCTTTGAGTTATTAACTGAACTTATACTGATTTATGGTGAATGAATTTTTTCTGGAACACAATTTTACCTGAATATATAGAATCTACCTGTGGTAGAAGTCCATTATATGTCGAAGCAAAATTTACCAAGTTGTGGTCTGCGAAAGGCGGAGTTTCGTGAGAGACGCGAAATCAACTCTCCCGGATTCTCCTGCACACTCTCACAGACAGAGGTGATGTTTTCGGCAAATCTTACGTTTCGTTGACGTAAGGATGTTGATCGATCGTTAAGTGAACCAGTGGACTCAAATTTATACACCACGTTGTGAATAGTCCTCTTGGTAGGACGATTATGGCGACCGTAAACTGGGCGACGCGCGCGGTACGGTGCCAGAACAGAACACCCATTTTGATAAAACAATTTTATTATTTCCACGTGTTGTTGATCGCTATATCCGTCCATGGTGATTTGGCAAAACAGAATAAATGAATGACTATTAATTTGACAAATGTACCTTCAATAAGTTGGTCGTTATCAAGTTCAGAAGTCTCTATTGGAAGACTCTAATATAATTTAAATCATTGTTTTAGGAATCGTCGCTAAATTAAAACTGATGTCACACGTTTGCTGAAGAAAGATTACAATTGCATTGGTTTTGTTGAAGGTTGATATCGCACATTTGTTTTGTAATGTTTTCACGTAGATGGTACTAACCTATTTTGATATTGAAATTGTCAGTCGTGAACGTCCTTTTTTTCGATTGAATTTTATCAAATTGTTATTATTAATTATAAGCTGATGCGCACTGACAAAAAAAAAATGTAGCCCGTTTGAAATCCGGTTGAAACCGTGACAAGTTGCTAGTTTTGATAGATAGATAGATAATGTATTGGTGTTTTAAACGTTCATCAGTATTTACACAAATCAATACATACATATTAATAAAATTAGCATATGTCAGGCATCTATCATTATTTACATAAACAATAGATGTTTACAATTCATAGATAAAGGTTTTTTTTTATGAAAAATATTTATATCTCATAAGTACATCTGAGTTATGTCGACGAGCACATTTTGAAACAAAACAGTAAAATTTGAAATTAGGTGTTAGAAAACAACGACAAATGCCTATATGGTTAAGGAACTATATCACAGTGCAGGAATTCTTCGGGGCTGAAGACTATTCGGAAATGAAGCCTATTATTGTTGTATTATACATGAAAATTGATAGAAAACTGTTGCTGACATGTACTTATATCAACCAATATTTCAATGAAAAAAATAAGTTGTTAACCTAAAAGTGGAATGTCAAGGAATCAGAAATATCGAGAATCACTGATGTACGACACAATAAAGATAAATGAACATTGTTGTAAATTCAACAATAATATTTGTTACTACAAGAAAAGGAATACCATTCTGAATTCTATTTGAGAGTTGTTTATTGATAATCATGGAAGGTATTAAGATTGAATTATATCAGTTTATCCGCTGTTTTTCATATAACATGGCTGGTTTCAGGACAATCACGATATACCCATGTAAGATATTTCAGTAATTCAGAAAGAAGTAACAAGGATGAGAAATAGATCTGCCATAAGTTTTTGTACTATAAAATCATGTACATTTTGTCAACAAATTCTTTTCAGTTTCATATATCATAAGATATTCCTTATGAGTGATATGAGGAAAAAAATCAGGAATTTGAATTATCAACTCTGGAAACTATAGAAAAACATATTCTCAAAAAATAACAGAAAAACATCTCTTCAACCAAAACGTTTGATATTAATTATATGTTATGTTCTTTCTTCGGTTATATTCATTTTTATATCTGTATTTGGACTCTATAAGTTCATAACTGACATAGTTTTGGTTTTCCAAATCATCACGGTGTATTATCGACCATCTATATAAATGAATTATTTCTACCGAATAAAATCAGAAAATGAAAACTTTCAGATATCAAATTCACTAGAATTATTACAAAATATTGTTTCGAAAAACCTTTCCTCATATTTTTTTCGATATCCTTAACGTGAAACATCAAACAGCTCAGCTCAATTTAGACACACTGTATAAGAAAACTTACGATCGATATGATAAAACGGATGAAGACTGGAATAACGAAAGAGCGTAAAACGTTTCCTAAAAAGTAACTGAAATATTCAGCCGTATTCGAGGATCATATCTGAAATTCAGATTAAACAAATACAATTTCAAAGAATGTAGGAGCTATCGAAGCGAATCTTGATATCGAATGGATTCCTTGGAGATCATTTATAGAGCAGGAAAAGAGATGGTGCCCTTATTTGCCCAGGGCAAACCGCCTCGGCAGCCCTTTTTATGAAATTCTTCATTCAAAAGGTGACATCCAATCAGATCTATAAAGGAACTAATGGACCAAAGAGTAGGTAGCAATCGCGTTTTTCCCGATTCCTATAGAATATTGGCGTTGAATTTTTTACGATAGTCACTCATTTTTGCCAATTTGTGTGATGGAACGAATTTTATGCTCTTTGAATAGCTATCTGGCTCGAAATGAATCTCCCTTTTAAAGTCGATTGGGTTTTTTGAATATATTTCAGGATTTGAGATGACTTTAAATACTATTTCACATTTTGAATCGAACATTTCGATAGAAAATGTAGTGAACTACCTGAATATCAGGATTCCTATAAAATAGCGCTCATCTCCAACGATAAATTCTACAAATGAATATGCTATTTGTTGAGGGAGAATGCTTTATGCGTAAAATCTTATACAGAGGAATTGAAATATGAATTGCGATATGACAGATATGTAGATGGAATTTATTTGACGAAGCTATTTTTTTTTGGCTACAGGTTTTCATATCTGACGTTTCGTCTACGTTTACGACGTATGCGTTTCCAATGGACATATTCCAAGTTGATTTGCGGAGGCAGGGGTGCAGGTGGATTCTTGATTTTTCAATAGAAATTCAATTATAAGTCCTGAAAAGGGTTATCAAATTAAAAGCTCTTATTGGGATGCAATCTACAGAAGTTTCTAGAAATACTGTACTCTTTCCAACCACTTGTTACTGTAGACCAAGTTAGCTATACTTTGATAGAGACACTGTAAGCATACCAATAAAACAAGAAATACGGTTGACTTGAGAGTTTCAGTAAGGTTTTGCACCCTTCGAAATGAAAATAATCAACGAAAATGGTAACTCTTTATTGAAAATGAATGTTTAGTGCATAAAGAAATCAATGTGTTAATGTTCTGAAATGTTCTACTCTAGCCAATGGTAGCTTCAATAGGGTTTGATGCACTAAAACTTGCAACTTCAGATCGAAATCATATTTCCAGAAACATAAAGGACATTCGAGGCTTTTGTTTTACACTTCTCCAAAATAGACTCCCCTGATCCTTGAGATCCGGGACTCTAGCAGTCTCCCCCAGTAGCCACCGCAGACCTATGTTTTACACTGCAGCCAGACACGCCCAAGACGATCTCCTCGTTGTGTCAAATCCATTGTCCAGATTACCCAACTCTTGTTGAACTGTACGAACAGTTTTTTAAACTAATTTCATTTATTTATTTTTTTTAATTGGACGAATACCAATGGATTAAAGTCTCTTACTCTTTCTAATCGACTCTTTGACCTATGGCTCAGAAAAACCCGTTATAATCAGCTATGTCAATTAAGTTTTTTTTGATGTCGAATTCTCCTTTACCCAACGAAGAAAAATAGCAACTCACCTTACTTAGTTATCCGTTTCAAATTTTCTCAAGCCGTGTCACATACTTGAAGAGGAATGGTATGTTACCTTTTCAAAAATATTTGATACTGAATTTTTCCATTATTCAAATCTCTAGGTAGTACAAAAACTTCATCTTGATGAATACGATGAATATCTTCAGGAACTATAGGTCTACTTTATATACATAATCTGCACACTTCTTGGATGAAGATGAGTCCGTATTATATTGCTAACATTCAACATGGATAACATTTCTGTTATCTTCTTTTCAGATAAGAATGATAAAAAAACTTTTGGATTAAATTTCACCAGAATGACGCGATATTGAATTGTCAACAGGACAGAAAATAACTTTCAAATATTTGGAATTTCTAATGAAAAAAAAAATGAGGAAAAAATGATATTATACTCGAAGGTATGGGTTAACGTACAGACGGGACAGTATCTGAACCACGAATCCAACCACCATCAATCAACTGAAAGAGGAATCATCAAGACTCTATTAGATCGTGCTTTCGAGCTCTGTAACACGAAGGAAGGTCTCGAGAAGGAACTAGACATCATCAAAAGTAATTTTCAAAGGAATGGCTACTCCAAAGCGATGGTACAAAATATTTTGGCTGAAAGACAGCAGGAGCCTAGCAAGAAAGAGAAGCCGTCACAACCAGTGCTTACACTTTCCTACATCAGAGGATTATCGGAGAGGATACGCAGAATTGGTTCCAAGTACAACATCAGAACCTGCTTCAGATCCGGGAACACTATCCGTTACAGCCTCACGAAAACCAGGCCACCAAACGCGGACTGCGATTCCAAGAATTGCATTTACCAGAAACCCTGTGAATGCGGAAAATCCTATATTGGTGAAACTGAGAGGCCATTGAATGTTCGCATTGCCGAGCACAGGAAACACACACAGCGAGGAGAAACCAGCAATTCAGGAATAATATAATTGTTATTTACAACTATTTATTTTTAATTCTTTTTTTTTTGTTGTTTCAGGGATTTCAAATCATTCTATATATTAGACAATGGAAGTCCGAACTAGTGAATTACAGAGTATAATATTATTCATTATATTTATCAACGATATAAATGAGGTTATAGAAGACATAAACACTGCTCACATGATCAATTATGCTGATGATACCAACCTTCATTAACTGGTGTGGACTTACTTTATAATATAAAAGAGGCTAGCAGAATGATAGCACAATTCATAATTATTTTTTAGAGAATGAGTTAGTTCTGAATGATGGAAAAACAAATTGCATCATGTTCAAAATCAATAACAGTATATAGTCTGGTTCACATGTAGGTACTCGATTTAGCTCTTTTTGGTGACATTTTTCAGCCCTGTCTAAAAATTACGACGAAGGTGTCATTCGATTCGTCTTTTTGCCTAGAAAGTTTAAGGATAGGTCCGAAAACGCGCCGATAAAAATTACAAAAGTTATAAACAATTAAGTGAAAAAAAAATGGGGCTTTAGATTTGAAAAGATCAATGAATTTGCGTAAAAAAAGTCCCGACTCCCGAAACTGTATCTCGATTATTTATAATTTTTACAGAGTCCTGAAAATAGAGCCTAAAGCGGGTAGGTAGGTAGGCGAAAAAATAGGTTACCGTTGCCAAAATGAAAAAATTTGAAATAAATAATGATAGCGTACGTAGCGCCCTCTAGATGTTACATGAAAATGAATTCAAAATTATGATTTACCACGTCAAAAAACCCAGGGTACCAAATTCCGTGCAAATAAGTAATTTTTTTCGAATGTTTTTTTAAAAAACGAACAAAAAATTCAATTCCAACACCCTGTATCTCCGAAACGAAGCATTTTCTGACACAAGTTTATCAAGACTTTTTTTGAGTTTCCAACTCAAAAGTTGGAACTATTATTGAAGAAAATAGAGTTCAACTAATTGATTTCGTCCTGAACGAATTAACTGCTATGGTAGTATACCCTGTATTTTATTCACCAGCAGACGGACTCTGGAATTGTCACGTCATATAAGGTCATTCCGGAGTTGTTATATATGCCGGAACAATGGTGCTAATGGGCCATGGGCGTTCCTCCGTCACAATGGCCCAATAATTGCGTGAAAACGTCGCTTGCACGTCCATCCCTCTCGACGTAAATGAATAAGCCGATGATAATTTTCTTATAATTTCACGTTAAATTACGCATTTATATGAATAAGCGCCCAATTTGCTCATTGGACGGAAGCGACGTGTTTAAGCGGACAATACAGTCACTGATGGAAGCTAAATGGTACCGGGATGAATATTTTCGGTAATAATTCCCCTTTTTCATTTGTATATAATGGCTCTATTTTTTCAGAGAAAACTAATACTGATCTCCATAACCGTAGAGGATGGATGTAAGCGTTTAAGAATTTTTCCAAATAACTATAGTCTTGTTAATTTAATATCAAAATCAGTTGTTGTTTTCCACTTGGTTTCCGGTAGACTTCGTTTCTGGGTTTTCCCTGATTTTCCAACCTCAAAAAGTTCTCGTGTATCTGCGTAGCTTTGATTCATGAAAAAATATTTCATGAAGTGATATAGTTAACTGAGTTTTTTCAGGCAGATTGCTACCAATAAGTCAACAACGGTTATAAGGTAAATAACATCGTCTCCAATCTTTCCAAAAAAAAAGCCATTTACCGGACTTATTGCATTTCAAAGAACGATAATACCGTCATAGGAAATTGCCATAGTTTGGTAAACCCACTAATAGCATCGCTAGTTTTTTCACAGAAAAACTTGGACGTAGCAAACAAAACAAAGAATTAGCTGAGCAAATTTATTCAAAACAACAAAGACACAACTTTAGTTTCGGAAAGATCAGGAGTATATAAGTTGACTTGTGGCTAGAAGTCCGAAACTTTATATTGGTCAAATGAAAAGAACTTTTTCCCAAGGGAAAAATAACATAGGAATAATCTTCAGGCACAGGGATTTAATATCAACGACGACTATGATGTGTGTTTAAAACTCAATCTTTTGGAGTGCTCAAGAATTAATAGATTTGTGAATTCAGAAAATTTACTGAATGAGCAAATATATTTGAATTCTTTTTTTCTGTTGGATATGTTTTCCAATTTCGGAATTGGTAATCAGTTCATTACATGTCTTTCAAATGAGTTGTTAAACTTTTTTATGATGTTCAAATTCTAAAAGAGAGTATACGTGAAAGAATCTGAATCTGAAAGAATCATGAGAGTGAGTAGTTACTTGAATATTGCTTGAATTTTCGATTACTCAAACTCTGATTGAATTATTATCAGTCATTAATTGGATGAAAGGTCATATGATTGAAATTACTATAGTATATGAAGCACTAACCATATAGAATTTAGTTGAAATGAACACGCCTGAGGAAGTTGTTTCATAGCGAAACTCTTGTTATGGATTCGTGAAACTATTTATTGAAAATCTCACAATAAAGTGATACTAGATTACGTAATGGATTTTCATTAGGTATCGGCCAAATCCATCACATATAATTTTTCTCTAAGAAATATTTGACGTAATTTTGTGAGCCGACATAAATTTACAATTCAGTGAATGTTAGGTTGGGTTCACCACTTTTTTGAGGTAAGATGCCCTAAAATCACAGATGAACAGAGAATTAATGAAAATGATGGAAACATTATTTTTAGTTCCGTTGCGTTGATAAAAACTCCCAATAATAATTATTATCAGATATATTCCATGAACAGACAGAAATCACGTGTCTTTTATCAATGTATTGATTTTGAGCATCCTACTGATGCCAACAAATAACACGAGTCACAAATCAAAATAGTTTCAATTCATTTGGATTCAACCAACAGACACCCCAGATCAAACACATCAAAAATAACTTCTCTGCTGAATCACTGCTGAATATCATACCGATTATCTGTGTTAAAATATTCATCAGTTGTTATTATCTCCTGCTGACACCAAAACAGGGAGTGAACTGGTGTCGAAAGAAAAAATTTCATAGTTTTGGTTCATCATTGTTCACCCCGAAATTAATTTTCAGCCAATATCATTATAATTCTCTTACTTTGACTTTTCATGTTCAATTTTGGATGTGTAAATTTTTGTATTTTCAATATCTGAATGAGCAAAATATCGAGATAAATGAAGGTGAGCATATTTATTTTGACTTTACGTAAACTTCTATAGAAAATGATTCACAAATTTCCAATACTGAAATGAAAAAGTAAACTCTTCATGAATCTTTCATCGAACATTTCAATAAATTTTTTATAGCTGCTGTTTGTGCTGATGAGCGGTCTAGGAAACTTTCACTTCAAGAAATAGCCAACTGGAGCAACATTGAGTGGAGGTGCCCCTGATGAAGAAACAATTCACTTTCTGTGAGGTTGCGATACTTTTCTACTATTTCAGTTATTCATGAGTTAATTTCATCGCACTAAAGTTGCAAATGATTGTAACTATTTAGATTTTCATCCACAAAACTTACAAACATGTGATCTTCTGAGATACCACTTCACACATTGATTGTTTGAGGTTTCTGCTCACGTGGTTCTCGAAATAAATAGGGATTAGTGCAAATCCGTGCAAAGCTTATTGTTAAATAATCTGATAATAGAAATTCTTACGTGTGATGATCAACTGTATTGTCAAATATACGACACACTAACTGACTATTATAAGACAAGTATAGCTGAAGAACCAGTCAATCTTATAATAACACTGATGTTCTTTAAACAAGACTCAACCTGTGAAGGAAGCAAGACACTCTTTCCAAGGTTCGAAATAGATGAACACTTCAATCTAGCAGACCACTATTATAATCTTCAAGCTGTCATTGTTCACTGTGGTTCTGGCGTTGAATCTGGTCATTAGTACGTATTTGTCAAAGACGAAACAGACTAGTTTAAGTTTGACGATAGTCGTGTCACTACATATTTTGGCAAGCTTTAATTCATTGGAGCCTCTGGAGACAACTCACATTTCATTCTATGGAAAAGAGGACATTAACAGATCGAAATCTCAACATGATGTGGTGCTGCATATTTTTCCGGGTTTTTCTGCAGCTGAAAAAGCAAATGCGCTACTGGAACAATCAAGTCCCCTCGGAGCGCCAAATAATTTTTGTTGTTGTTGTTTCATATAATTTCATAATTTGTATAACTTTTTTTTATGTATTACAGAATGTCTATAAAGATATTTTGCATAAAATTTTCATTTCGACTCATCATGTCGCTGAAAAAATTTTAGAATAGTACACCGCGATCGAAGTCATCTCGATTGAGATCATGCACATCTTTATCACGTTAGGAATGTTCTTGAGTTGCTTCAAAGTTCCGAGAACAGTTCTTTGCAATGTGGGTTGTTTTCAAAAAAGGGTTGAGATTCGTCTCTACCTTACCCAAAATCGCACTTTATTTTTCATTGTGAGTTGATCTACAAATTTGGCTTATGGCAATATCTGCAGAAAATATTTCTCCACATCTGATACACATGTATTGTTCTCATAATGAGATTCTAACATATGAACTCTGTCATACAATGAGATGGAATCGGCCAATACTTTTCGAAACTAGAGTGTAGAGACAAATTTTGACTGTATCCATTTGTTTATTGAGTAAAACAAACGGTATCTGCAAAAAGTTAAGGGCAAAAAAGCTACAAAAAGCAGAATGGAGTTGAATCGCACAATAGCCTCAATATTGACATTTTTGGAAAACGTATTAAAAAAATGCAAAACGAGGACAAAAGCCTTCAGGGAATGAAAAAACTTTTCAAATTGTAGATCCCTTTTTCTATTTAAAAAAAATGCTGTGGGATTGCTGTGGAGTATAGGGAGATAAAATAGAGAAGACCCAATATATGTCAAAACGTTCGTTGCTGTTTTTGTAGGAGAACTGTTTCCAATTCACAGTTTTCTAATATTTGGCAATTTCGAAAAGATGGAAAGCATAGGTGCATTATCAGAAAGTAGAATGTAATTTATATTTTCAATACATTTGTTCATAAATACAAATCCGGAATTTGAAATTTCAAGTTGAAACTTGGAATTTTGACTTTTGTCTTGGATATTTGACTGTGTACTCCAAATGTCGAAATCAAAATCTCTGTGTCTGCTCTGTGCTTTCGTGAATCAATGAACGCTTTTGAAATAATAATCAGATTTCTCGTACGTGAATTCAACATCTTCAAGAGAAAGGATATTTCTTTCTTATATCTGTATCATTTTTTTTACAGAGTGGTCCAAATGTGACACAGTTCAGCAAAACCCTGTTTGCAAACTATTTCTTTAGATGAAAACTGATGGCTGTGTCAGACAGTTCAATCATCTTTTCTGAGCATGTTTTTAAAAATTTCTTTTATGAAAACATTTTCAGGGCTCTTTTTCAATGGTGTGGAGAAATTAATTTTTCGAATGAGATATCAATAGTTATTGATGAACAACTATTTTTTTAAACGGGATATCTTGTAAATTCCTGCATATTCCAATAGAGCTTAAAATAACTTTTACAAAAATGAAGCACACTTGATGTTTTGATAGTGTCATCTTTGAAATACAGAGATTTAGGTTTTTTCATGTAGACTTTGAATAACTTTGATCAAGTAGGCTTTGGATGATGCGGCGGGCGATTAAACAGGAATCTTCACTGGTAGCTGTCAAATATTGATTTGAGCAGTAAAGACACTCTTCAAATAGTAGTTTTTGTTCGTTTTTTGAACACATTGTTAATAAAGTATGATAATTGTGAAAAAAGGGATATGATAGTCTGTTTTATACAAACCGGAGAAAATGCAGAAGCAGCAAGCAATTTGTATCCAGAGAGAAGACAAACTATTAGAGACATTCTTGCGAGATTGCGACACAACCTAATGGATGGTGGTCAATTTGAAGAGAAAAGGCCAAAATTGTTTGAATCAAATAGGAAGAAGAAGTTGGAAGAAACAGTCGTTTCAAGAACTGTTGAAAATAATTCCAAAACGTCAAGAACTAACCAAGAACTAACTTCAGGTCCATAGAGGACCAGAAGAGTTCCTCAACTCAGACCAGGAGATTTTGAATGCCGTATGGCTTTTTGCCAGTGGGTTCTTGTAAGTTATAACCTGATAAATTGTATTTGGACAGACGAAGCTTATGTGAGCAATGCCGGTATTTCCAACAGCGGTAATTCTTATACTTGAGCACAAAAAAATCCTCATTCTACTCCTAACAAGATGGGGCTTCCCTTCATAACAGTGCAATTTTCACCAATTTCTTGGTTGCAAATTTTGGTAATAACTGAACAGTCAACCATGGACCCAACCGTTGGCCGGCCAGGTCACCGGACCTAACGCCTATGAACCTCCACCTAGGGGTAGAGTTGGAAAATATGATTTTCACATTGCCGACTTATTCTAGATATGTAATGAAAGCGGCAGTGATGTGAAGTTTCACTCTTATTGAACTATTTAATTTGGCAAAAAAACCTTCAGCAAAGGTTGTCGCCTGTGTGTAGGAGGAGCTGGTAGATATTTCAAACACCTTCTCTGAAGAAATATATTTCATTGTTTGTTCATTATTATTATTATTGAAGTTTCATTTATTAATATTCAATATAATATAAATTGTTTTACTGAAACTATGCGTTTTAATTACAGCTGTGATTAAAGTGTGCGTTTCAAAATCTATGTGAAAAAACATAAAAGCTCTGTATTTCGAAGATGACTCTAGCAAAACATCAAGTGTGCCTAATTTTTGGAAAGGTAATTTTGAGCTCTGTTGAGTTATGCAGGAATATACAGGGTGTCCCATTAAATTAGTTTTCCATCAATAACTATTGATATCTTATTTGAAAATATAGGTTTTCTACAACAATGAATTTCACGAAAAAAACTGCTTCGGAAATATTTTCAAAGTAATATATAAATTTTTGATAGGAGAGAAAGTAAAGCAACTTTTCGAAAATGCATATTTTCGAAAAATATGTTGTAACTCAGAAACGATGATTGATATCGATTTGCGGTTTTCACCATTGAGTTTGTCATAAAATTTGGCCTTCAAACATATCCATCAGTTTTCATCTATCTAGTTCAAAAACAGGAGTTTTCCTTCAAAATTTTTCGATTTGGCCCATTCTGCTCAGCGTTAGGTTGAGAAACATCCCAACCTTAATTGGTTGAAAATTCTAAATATTTGAAAAACCACCCCTCACTTAGTTTATTGTTTCGACTTCTCTAAGATTTTCACGTGCTCATATACAACTGATGACATAATACAAAGTTTGTCTGGCCCTATTTGTTGTTAGTTCTTCAACTTTTTAAAAAGAGGTTCCTCAAAAGTAGTTACCGATATTTTTCTCTCGGGCACCTTCATCCACAACAGTGTTTTCCAAGTGATCCACAACGTCTGAAACTCTTTTCTACTATAGATCGACAACCTGTTGGGAAATGCCATGAATTAAAAGTAAATATACATATTCATACTAGAAATCCAAATATTTTTCTCAGGTATCCCATCTCTGTCAATAATTAATGTTCATTGTTTCATTTTTAAGCCCAAGCATGCCTTTTTAATTAATGTTGAAAATTTTCGCAAAAACGGAGAAACTTAGAGCTTTGTGTTTCAATGAATAATTTTCCTTTTTTGTCAAAATACAACATTCGTTTTGAATCATGGAAAAGCCACAAACAAACAACAAGAGCAGGCGCTGCGTTGATATCAACAAGGAATGAAATTATACGTTGAGCTTGAAGTATTCCACTTTTATATAAATGAACGTGCACAAACTGAAAGTTTCGTAACTCTGCTAGACGTTAAGTGGATTCTCATAGAGAGCAGACCCAATTTGTTGGATACCTTTTGAAATTTACTCAAAATACCGTTATGTTTTCATATGAAATTAATTTTAATTCACGGTTAGTCGTTAGATATACTACTGTTTAGTGGTTCAAGAGGAACTACTGCAATTTTAACATATTATGTTGTACCTGCGATTGAAAATATTACTGCGAACATGTTTTTATTCAACTTTATGATGCATAATATCAAAGTGGTTTGATGATTAAAAAAATTATATATCGTAAAAAGATTGTTGTCTTTTTTTAATGTATCTCAGCAGGACTCTTTAATAATGATTTTTTTCTATGAATGCTATGTAAAATACTATTTTTCATAAATAAACGACCGTACCTTAGTCCAGGTACTTAGTGCAGGTAGATCAGCACAGGTACTTCAGGTACTGTAGGTAAATTTGCCTGTATTTGGGTTACATCAGGTGATATCCTTTGTGTTGGATTTTCTCTAGGTTCACTGTTTCTAGGAATGTGTATTGTTTTGTGTAATAACCCAAATTTCAAATTCACCTATAGTACCTGAAAAACCTACACTAAGGCGTTCTGACCGAATGAAAGAACAAACAAGAGGATGAAAAATTCATTTTGAGAAGAAGTAGAATATACGGTAGAAGAATGGCTTTTCGGGCATTTGGTCTGTTTTAGAAAGTATATTTAATAAATGTAAAAAATTAGTCAAAGACCATCCAGAATTGATAATAACCAATTCTGATAAGGGCAGTACCAAACATTCATAAACCAATATTGAGTTTGAGACCTATCATATCATCTATTGAAACACCAAATAGTATACTCTCAAATTGTAACCAATGCATAAAGCACAAATAATCAATATTATACAATAGATTATTTTGAATCTTCAAATTACATGCAAAGAATGAAACTACCTGTGAATTTCGAAATTATAAGCTTGTATATCACTTTTTAGTAACATACCATTGAGAGACATTGGAATATTATTACTAATCACATTAAATTAACAGAAACCGCCTCCATAAAATTATTAGATTTCATTTTTGATACTACTATTTTCGTTTATAACAACGAATTTTATAAACAAATACTTGGTACTCAATGGAATCAACGTTTTCACATATTCTGGCCCAGTATGTGATGGATGATTCATTATATGAATGTATTCCAAAATTATCATTACAGTTTCCTTTTTCAAAAAGTTTGTGGATGATATAACATGTGCGGTACCTAACATGTGCTGTACCTATAAAATACATTTTTGACAATTACAATCCAGTTATTCAATTCTCCAAAGAAAAGGAAAAAAAGCAACAGTACCTTTTTTAGATATTGTTTCGATCAAGAAAGATGATAACTCTGTTATATTACATTATCATACTGAACCCACTAATTCAGGCAGGTATATAAACTATCTATCCTGTCCACAAAAAATTGACATTAATTTAGTTCTTGGTTTCAAAAATCGAATAGAAAAAGTTTCTCACCCTACATTAGTAGAAAAAAATTTAAAGCAATTATTCAATATTTTATCGACTAATTTTCATCCACCAAAAATTTTGAATGAATTGTTATATAATAACTTATCTAATATCATCAACAGCAGACAAAACAATCAAGCTGAAAATACAAATTTCAAATACTCTTCCATTCCTCATGTCCCAGAACTGTCCAGAAAAATCATTAACATAATTAAACAAGAACAGATTGTAAAATTTTCGCAAAAGAAAGTTGAACCCTTGATTAAACTATATTCAAAATTGAAAGATGAAGGTCCGTTATTCGAAAAGTCACATGTAGTTTACGAAATTCCCTGCAACAATTGTGATATTCCGTATAAGTGTTTATAAAAGTAACTTTAAAAATTTAAAACGGAATTCTTGTGCTCTAACACAACACGTTCTAGATAATGATCATTAAATCGATTATTTGAACACCAAAATTCTCCATCTCCATTTCAATTTTGATAGAAATATTCAACATGTTAAAGCGGGAAGCGGAATTGTCTAGCATGATATTATTGTATTCGGTTCGGAGACATTTTTCTTTTTGAAGAAAATCGGTGCCTGGATTTTTGTGGCGTTGAATTGAACCTGGATCTATATCCTCATTGAGAAATGCAACCTCCTACTGCCGGAGAAGATGTGCATCCGCAGCCAATGTACTGGAATGACAAGACAAGTGTGCTGTCGTCAGTAAAACAATATATTGGATTCTTAGGTTTTTTCAATAAGTCTTTGATATACAATAATCAAGTAGTTGAGGCCTTCCAAATTTTAGAGATATGGTGGTTTACGATTTTCTCTATGATTTTTCATATCACTGATAGCAGAGCGACTGGTTTATAGTTATTTGAAAGACTTTTCTTGCCTTTTTTGGAAATAGGCTTCCTTGTAAAGGGCTGCAGGGTGTGAGTTCATTTGCGTACGATGACGAGCACTTCATCAGGACCTTGTTATTGAGCTGATTCAAAATTCGCCGTACTAGACGTAGTCAAAAAGCGATTTCCTGCATTGTAGATTCTGGTGTGGGAATAGTGGGTGGTGCCTTTCCTAGAACATCAACTGTGGAGTGGGACGCAAATTGTTGAGCTACTTGATTTGCTTTTTCTATGGCTGCTGTTGCAATTGAACCATCCGATTGTGTTAGTGGTGGAATTTTGAATTTTGGGTATTGATACACAACGAAATGAAACATTCAATAAACTACACAATACACATTCCTCGAAAGACTGAACCTAGAGAAACACCAACATAAAAAATATTACCTAATGTAACCCAAGTACAGGCAAATTTGAAGAGATTTCTGAATGGAAGGAAAGGACAAATACCTGCACTAAGGCATTCTAACCGTATAACAGAATAAAGAAGAAGATAAAACGTTCAGTTTGAGTAGAGCCATGTAGATAATAGTGCAGCATGCTGTAGCAAGTGCTCGCATATAATAATTAGAAGTTATTGAAGCTTCAAATCCTTTTTTGAACAGGTGTTAATATTGAAATGCTGGAAATAAAGGAAAACTGGAAACATATTTTGAATTTTTATTCCATCCAACATATCATTACATGCCTTTTATCAAAACGTTTCATGTTTTCTGAGTGTTACGAAAAATATAAGTCGTAACTTGAATCGGGTGACCATTATACCTGTCAGTGTCATGGTGAAAAATGTCTATGAATGTAATTTATTCAATCAATCACTTCTTCATTTACTGCATAACTGTCAATTAATCATCAAAAGCATCGAATTCCAAATCCTATTCCGTATGACATTACCTCCAATACCGTTTAGGATTCAAGAGTTAAACCACTTTCCGTCTAGAAAATGAAATTGATGGACTGGAAAATGTATGTAAAAGGTTTGCTCCTCGAAATAAAAATAACATTCAGACAATAACTCAAGCATGGTCATACTCGTACATACCAAAATCCTCGAGTATGAAAAAGCTAAGAAAGCTTTTGTAGATATACTGAAACACGTGTTGCGGTTTTGTGAACTATAACTGAACATCTCAAGTGTTGCAAGAATACTAATGACGTGAAACATAAGAATTGAGATTCAACAGAACTAGGAAAAAGTTTGACAAATATTATTTGGTAGACTGTCAAGGCAAACATTTCAATATTTCTGGGAACAAAATATTTTGGAATAAAAGTCATCATCACTTGAATGAATTTGTACCTCCAACATGACATAAACAGAAATAGTTACACAATTGCTAACATATAAGCTTTCATCTGAATTCAATATCACGACAAGTTCCGACTGGATCCCTCAGTTGTCCTTGAGGACAACCATTTCTTTTCACATCCGCTAAAGGTTGAGCAAGGAAGTCATCAAACACAGATTCGTTTTTTGTTGATGGAGTTGTTTTGATTGAACTTGATGGTGTCGTTGCAATGTTTTGTTTGGTGTACTTCTGCCGAGGGCCATGGTCCTCATCTGAAATGAAGAAAACAGTTATAAATAACTATGGGTGGGAAGGTACCCTGGTGGGTTGACGCGGGTGGTTTGCTCCACTCACTGAGTCGATCGCTGTGTGAACCGGTGGTTCAAGCTGCGAGGCCAAACGATCAATTTTTACTTCCCATCGTCCAACTCGTGTTAGGAACACACGGTGAAAGGTTAGACCTCGTTAGTCCTTAGCTCGCACAAGTTTCGACCTTTGAGGGTTGTCGTTCGTAAAGGGCGATAGCTGATTTACGAAAAAACTGATTTTAAACAGATTTTAACTCCAATAACGTAGTCATTGAGAAAACTCAGAGATACAGAAATACGTAGAAAGCGAAAGTAGTTAATTTTTTAGTTAGTTATTACAGTCTTTTCGAACAACAACAACAAAATACTAGTATCAGCTCACTGCATGTCTTGATACTTCCCTCGAGAAAAAAAAAATCATTCTGCACGATTATTTGATCTTGTGAAAAATCAACCCTAAATGTAAATATTTCATATCTGACGATTTCTGTCTGTCCTCAAAGTTATCAAAACTAAAACTTTCAAGGTGTACTGAAGGTCGTTAAAATAAGTATAATCGCTCACGTTTGAGTAATAATCAGAAATGTCGGGAATGACATATACAGGGCTTTTCATGATGAGCGTTAATTAGCCGTTTCTGACAAACTATTTAACGGATCAACCTGAAAATTTCACACTATGCATAAATCAATATGACCTACACGCCTGAAATATTTCAGACGACGCGGCGTTGTCGCTTCTACTATAAAGTAGCCGCTTTTTGATTTTTCAAATGGAACACCCCGTATATAATATCATATTATGATTCATTATCACTTTGTCAACAAATTCATATACTATTTTCCTATACCTATCTATTACCGTTTAGAAGATATAAATTAATTTCGATATTTTTTTTACCAAACATGAACTTTTATAAATGCTGATAATCTTGAACTCTCTTGCACTAAAACGATC
>NW_019289429.1:0-21061 GCF_000500325.1 Leptinotarsa decemlineata | reverse complement strand
CAACTTATATATATATATATATATATGACTAGCAAAATCATCAACATCAATCAAAGAAAGCAGTAGTCCAGCAATGTAATCGTGGTTCAGCCCAGCACCACTGATGACACTTATGCCGAGTCGAAACTGCGCTGCTTCGTGTAGCATCACAAATTTCTTGTTGCCTAGCTGCATAGGAAGATGAATCTCGTCGGCGGTCGATGTTCAAGCTTGACTTTGCAACTGACCGCCTTGAGGAACCCTGTTATTTTTTATAGCCGATAATTGAGTTCGCTGTCGATCCCAGAGGTAATGTCTTCGTTAAAGGAAATGTAATCGCCTTTGTTCACTCAGGTTCTTAAAGGACAGTTGCGTTCAGCAATTAACAAAGTTGAGATGCACCACAAAATAAATGTATTTGAATTGAATTCAATGAATTTCTGGTTCAGCTTAGTACCACTGACGTGACCTATGGTGAATTGAAATGTTGTCTGGTTTTGGATCAAATACGGTGTGTTCAGGCTCTGTTCATTCCAACTAGTTGCTTTGCAATAAAAGACAGGATGAATCTCGCCGGTAGTTGATGTCGAAGCTTAGCTTTGCAATGACCGCTCGGGGAGCCTGGTTTATCTTCCATATTCGAAGATTGAGTTCTCTGTCGATCTTCGTAAGGGGAGATGTTATCACCCTTAGTCAAAGGAAGAAGTGTCCTAGTGTCCTGATTATTTCACAGAAATCTATCCACCACCAACTAGTCTACCTATCAGGTATCTACCCTACGTATCAATGATAACATTGTTTGAGTCTCTTTTTGCCCCTCTGTGAAAATTTTCCTAAATGATAATCGTAATGGAATATAGGCATGATGAAAAATGAATAGAATTGATTCCTCGATCACAGCAAAAAAAAATATTCCAATTGAGTTTAACGATTCTGCTTTATCGATCTATCACTTGATAAACATTTCAACAAGTCCACATGGAGGCTGATTAGGGCCATTTCCATTCCAAAACCTGGGAGATCAGTCTTATGTTTTTTTATTGAAAACATTTGAGGCATAACAGGGAGGTAGCATTGGCTAACTGATTATTGCATCGAGACCAGTTTGCCTACAGATCGGGTATGTCGACTTTATGCCAAGTCAGACTATGCTCACAACAACAAGGAGGTGCTTCAAGTTGCTCTCTTGGATATGAAGGGCGCGGCGCATATGATAACACGAGCCTGGAATTAATCACCCAGACATCAAGGAATCGATTTTACAATCTGCAGGTGGAGATACTACATGCTCAGAGGAAGATTGGTATACACAATCATCATGGGAGAGATGGTAGTAGCACGGATAGCAAGGGGTTGACCTAGGTCGAGGACATATATAATGAAGGTAAAGAGACGTATGCATCAGGTCCTGAATATTATAACTGATTGGATCAATGGAAAGGGCTGAACATAATCTCAACGAAATCGTTCATCGTAGCATTTATCAAGATGGTCGAAACAGAGGTTCCATGACCTCTAAAATTTGAAAGTGAAGGGATAAATCTGTTGGAAGAGGTTAAATATTCGGGAGTGATACTAGGTCCTAAGCTGAACTGTAACCAACATCTGAAAACAATTGTAAAAAGGCGAAGGTATTACTGATGCTGACCAGACGCACTCACGCGAAAACATGAGGGCCTAAATCAAACATGATTTATTGGCTCTACACCTTTGTGAGTAGTCAAGTGAAGTCAAAAATGTTTATTAGCTTTTTTGAATATTTACAAAATATTGGGAATGTGTATGGTGCGGGGCCCTGCTATAGGCTGATGCCCCTTCAAGGTTTTTGTTAGTAAACCCAAAATGTAACAAACTACTGCGATTGATAAATTAGGCATAGGTAATAACGAGAGCAATGGAAACCACTTATACAGCTGTATTGTAAACACTCTTGAATATTTATCCTTCACATCTAGTAATGATGGGGAAAGCAAGGATGGACAAAAAAAATATCACCGAGTTATATGGGATCGAGCAAAACAGAAATTTCAAAATATAGTGCATTTATTTGTTGCCTCCACCCTTTTATTTTTTGAGCGAGTCAACTCAAATAATTGAAATTTGGGATAATGAAATCAATGCATGGATAATTTATTTTGAAGTGAAAGTGAAAGATAGAACTTTCAAGATGGCGACTGGGCACCATCTGGGAAAGAAAAATTAAATAAATGGGGGGTCTTGTGATACATCTTTTTGAAGCTCCTGACAAATGCTTCACAACCCTAGAATATAATGTCAATATCTTCAACTACTACAAAATGGCGGAACTTTTAATAATTGCCTGAATACATTGATATTTAACTACATAATATGAGGTGATAAGCTTGAGATCAGTTTAGAAGCTGCTCGAAATGGTTGCCTTGAACTTCTTAACATATGAACAGCCTATCCGATATTTCACGCCAAACATTTTCGAACACAGTAACGTCAATATCTCTACAAATATTTATTATATTCTCTGCCGTATATTCAATATTGAAGCAGGTTCAGTTTCGTACATCTTTTACTTCGAATAGCCCCATGAAAAGAGTCCAAAAGTGTCAAATCTGGCAAGCGGGCTGGCCATTCTGTAGGCCTTGACTGCCAATCCAACGACCGAGAAAAGTAGTATCCAAATAGTTTCTTACTTGTCTGGAGTAATGTGGGGGTGATCCATCTTATTGAAATACAATATCCATATCGAATTCATTAGAATTCGCTTCGACGATTTCAGTGATAAGAGGGTCAACTGTAGTTTCCAGCATATTCAAATACAGTTTTCCTGTTGAATTTTGGTCAATAAATAGAGGTCCTACAGTATGGTTTCCCAATATTTCTGCCCAAACGTTATTTTTTTCTGGATATTGTGTATGTGTTTCCCGGAAAACGTGAGGGTTGGTGTCTGTGAACATTGTCGTATGAAAAAAATGTACATTCGTCACTAAAACGAATATTGTGGAGATAGGTAGGATGCCTTGCAATGGTTTCCGTCATGATTTCGCAGAATTCTGTTCTTCGATCAGGGTCACCTTCAGTTAAATGGTGTACCATTTGAATTTTGTACGGATGATACCTATTTCTCTTCAAAAGTGTCCACACAGTAGAAGGAGACACCTCACAAACATTCGCGACGGAATAAGTAGACTGTTCAGGAATTAGTACCATCTCACCAATTATTTGCACTTGTTGTTCTTCCGAAATGGACGGATGACTTAGGGGCTTTTTGTTATGTACACTATCGGTAGTTATAAATTTGGATACAAGTTTCCTCAAATATTTTCTACATATAGGACGATTCGGAAAACGTTCATTGAAAATCCTTTCGGTCTCGTGAAAGTTACGCGTCGCACCGTAAATTAACATCGCTTCAATTTTTTCTTCCAATGAACGAGAATTGCCCATTTTAGAGATTGTTGACGTGGTACCTTTGTACTAGTAAAACCGAAAACTCAATGAGAATATTGTAACTGAACAACGATGTGCATTGTCGTAGGTACTGACATTTCGCTACGTTTTTATAAATAAAAAATAACTTGACAAAACCTATCGGGTTGTTGGAATTGCTATATGGTAGATAAAAAGGAATATTTCTAGAAATATCGAAATTAATGTGTTTGTTTTCTGGAAATTATTGTAGGTAGGTAGTAGGTGAAGCTATTGACTTCATATTCTAGGGTTGTGAAGTATTCGTCAGGAGCTTCAAAATGATCTGTCACAAGACCCCCCTATCCATTTAATTTTTTCCCCAGATGGCGCCCAGTCGCTATCTTGAAAGTTTCATCTGTCAATTTCACTTCAAAATAAAGTACTCATGCTTTAATTTCATTATTTCAAATTTCAATTTTTTGAGTTGACCCGTTCAAAAAATAAAAGGAGGGGGACATTAAAGAACTGCACTGTATGTGGAGGAACTAATATCAAACAAGTTCCCGGACATGACACCGAAGTATATGGTCGACACAAACTTCGCGGATGAAGTTTCAAATCGAAAAAAATCCTGAATATACAGAATGCTACAACATTTCGATAGATCATCCATATGATTTCCGGAAGCAGAAATCAACAGAGGCACTTCTCACATATTATGTTACCAGAGGTTTTTCAATTTTAAGAGAGTCATAGTCACGACCGCACCGGGGGGCCTGGGGGGCCGGTTAGGCCCCCCAGACGTACCCTGGCGTTGGATGCGATCGGGCGTGGAGGGGTGGATTTTCGGGAAATCCTTGCGGGTACCGCCCCTCACCCCACACCAACATGATTTCGCAGGGCTTCCTCCCGCTCACCGAACCCGGAATTGCTTCCTTACATCTACTTAGTGTGGCTAACCAAGAGACAGGACCATCGGCAGCGTTCGACCGAACGTTCGTACAAGTTAACTAAGCTCTTCTTTCGCCAGAGAGTGCTCGCGTCACACACCTGCCCCCGCCAGCCATGCCAAATCAATTGGGAATATGGTCCCGGAAGTGGCCGGCCGGGGTCCTAAGCTCGGATACTAGTAGCTCCGTCCAATCCGGGTTCCGACACCTCAAGCGTCTGCCTTGGTGCCCTCCAAGGCTAGACTCGGATACTAGAGCCCGGAAGGACCGCAAGCCCCGACACCTCGAACGCTTGGATCCGTACAGAAGCAGGCGAGGATCACGGAACAGCATAAGCCGTCCAGTGCCTCATAATGGGGCTGCAATGCACCCATGAATGGATTACCGCAGCCCTGTATCCCTTCACCCGCTAGCGGAGCCGCTGCCCGCCAACGCCAGTTGGAGATGAGGCTCACTAGCCTCCAGCCGCGAGCGGGCACTCATCTCCCCCCTAGAACTCATGTTAGGAAAGTTCCCTTTCCAACGTTTGATGAGTAACCGTCGAGGACTCTCACGAGCATCCTCTACCACACATCATATGTCGAAGATGTCGCGCCCATTACCCGTATAGGTGCGGGATAGGGCGGTTCATCAACAACTTTTGGGTGTACGCCGTGTGGTCTGCACCGCATACCCTTACGTTACCCCAAGGGGCACTCATGTTAGGAAAGCTACCTTTCCAGCGTTGGATGAGTAACCGCCGAGGGCTCTTGCGAGACACCTCTCCCACACATCTAGCTTGAAATCAGCCAACGCCTGTTGCCCGCAGATGCGGCATAGGGTAGTTGACCGATAACTTTACTGGGTGAGTGTCGTGTGGTCTGCACCGGGGGACTGTCAAACACCCATAAGAGAGAGACAGTGATCCCCCGCCACTCACCCCGATATTTTCTCTTATTTTCCATCTTAAGATCTGCATGAAAAATATTGGTTGGCTGATTATTCTAAGTGAATCAAAAGTTTCGTTTATCTAAACATTCGATTCACCATTCGAATAATAAGATTTTTTTTTGTTTCGAGTTGATTTTGTGTCTCAAATTCATTTTAGAGAAAATTTGTAAAAAGCTGTGAACATTGACTTCACACATTTGCATGAGAAGGTACATACGAGTTGAAGAGCACATACCTCAGTTTTCAAGTTATAAAACTGAAAGATTAATTTTGATGAATTGATAGCAATTTTTTTAACAAATACGTGCTTATACTCATGTAGGTATATTAGAAATTAACCAATTGAATAAATTAGAAGTTCATGTCTTTCATTTTAGAGCATGTTAATGAAAGTTTGTTTTTGAAATGGATTTGAATAATTATTCTCATTTCAATTTTCAGTTATTGCGTCATTGTTGACAAAATCAAAATAAAACATCAGATCAAAATCTCAGTTGATAACCTATTTATTCTAAAAATTATATTTCGACTCACCATATTTGAGAGAGTATAAATAAATGTGAGGAAGCGAAATGCACAAAATGAACAACACACACTTGAAGTCCGTCATCGCTATTTGCGATCTTCAAACAAGTTTGGAAATTTAGATTCACTATTTATTAGTACTTTTCTCCTTCCACATGTTGTAGGATATGGAGATTATCGGGTCTCAATTCGTACTGGAATCCATTCTGATTCCGAGAAAATGTATTATGTTATATTTGACTAACGTTTATCAGAGACGCACTTGCTCAGATCAAAATCACTTTATTTCGCAGTCAAAATCTTTGGAAATTGCTCTTCAAGAAATTATAAGTCAGAGTGCCGTTGGAAGTAGAATTGAACGCTAATTGAAATGATGTGCCACTTGATCTCCCTTCCCATTCAAAATTCTAAGGGTAACATGTACCCCTCCTAGGGGGTTGAACCACGAGGGCTAGAGAGAGTCCTTAAAAGTGTTCCTTTCGTGAGTGTGCTAGAAATCGCACTGTAAAAGGGTGAGACCTTGTTAATCTTTATATCGCACAAGTTCACTTCTGAGGGGCACCAGCTGGTTAACGGTAAAACATATTTTTGAGCAGAATAATTATTATTTGAACTAGTAGAACTTAAAACTACCACAATGAAGTTTTGAATTCAATATTCTTGAATAAAAAAAAGTCCTGCCCATATATGCGTAAAATTTGTGGCGAAGGTTATCTTCTATCATTCCATTTATTGCATGTTTACATAATATTATTACATGTTAACGAGATGTCGGGCAATACTTATTTGGATATCATTCGAAAAACTGAATTTTATAATACTGAGTTGAAGAAGGAAGTAACAATAGAATTGTGAATTCCATTTTAAAGAAAAAAAATAAATTTCTGATATAATGAAAATAGATACTGTGAATAAAATTTCAAGGATAATCATGAAACGTTTTAATTTCATCATTTTCAACTAAGTAACATACTATAAAATTTGTATCGACCATTTCACATTCTATGTTTAATCGTAACGTTTTCATTTCATTTTCAAACTTTCTCGATAAATATCAGCTATGTCATCCATAAAAAGGTGGGAAAATGAAACAAACGAATCGGAGGAAAAACTGCAAGTTATATTTCATTTTTTCCATTCCAAAGACGGAGGCAGATATTGGCCTCAGAATACTTAAAATTATTTGTTGAAGGTGAAAATACCCAGAAAGGACGATAAAAAATCTCAATAAAAAATGACAGCCACATAAAATTAATAGTTTTTTGCTTGGGCTTCGAAGACAGTTGAATCCAGCAATTAATTCATGGTTCAATTCAGCACCACTGAGGAGACCTATGGTTGGTTGAAACATTGCTGTCTGCAAGTCGCAATGTAAGAAAAAGAAGGAATGTCGTATAGGTGGAGATATCATCGCCTTTCCCTACTCAAGCCAGTTGTGTCTAGCGTCAGTGACAAGACCTATAGTGACTCAAAACAGTGATGTATAGTGTTGGATCAAGAATATTTTGTTTTTTGGGTTTTGTTTCAACTAGATGCCTAGCAGTACAAGGTTCGGTGATGGACAGAGGACAAAACTCGTTCAGTGGTCGATTCAGAAGCTTGGTTTTGCAACGGGTCGCTCTGGAGAACCATTTTCGTGGTTCGAGTCTTTTATTGATTCCATAAATGTCGTCCTTGTGAGGAAAGGTGCCATCGTCTTTCCTTATTTTTTGCCAAAAAAAGGTTGATGTTATTCTTCACATTGATATAACTTTATTTTCCATGAATCGATTGAACAGTGACTCTAGGGTGAGTCTAATCAAAATACATTGGGGAAAACTGCGCTCAACTCGGTTGAGCTATTTTTGCGAACGACGCGCATACATGCATATCCAAGAAGAGTACAGGATTCTTGAAACCGTTGTTCATGGTTTTATTGCGTTGATGAAGATTTACGATGGTGGTCCCAGAAGTACGCGGCCCAATACAGAAAACACAAACGTTTTGGAAAGAAATATATTTATTTCTCAACATGATTTCATTGCAGCTATATACACTTTTATCAGCGACGCTCAATAAATTCAATATCGTGTTTATAATAGGTTCGTTCCAACCTTGAGTCACAAACAGATTTCCAACTGTTTGTAAATCGTTGACAACGCGCATGTCTGTTAAATATTGGTTTCTGATTAATTTGAAATTTCTGATTGGAACAGCTGATAGTTCAACTGAAGTTTGGCATGGAATTTCAACATAACCTTTAAAAATAATTTGGGAAAGAAAGTTTTTGGCTTTCTACTACTCCATCTTAATACAAAAAAGGGGATGAGGGAATCTTCCAAAGAAAAGAAGGAAGTAATCAATTTGAAAATAAGTAACTCTATACATGGATGTGTAGATCATGCAAAGAAGTAACTTTCAGACACAAACTGAAAGAATGTCCTCCTGAAACAGCTACTTTCATATAAACATTGAATTACACGAAAGAAAAAAAATTCTTTCGAAACAAATACTTCTATATGAACACTTAATTATAAGAAGATACTTTTCTCTACTCAGTTTGTATTTCAATGTCACTCCTAAAAATATAACCCCTTCAATTCTTTAAAAATAAATCTAATCAAGTGTATTTTTGGAGAGTAAAAGAAGGTTGCAGTATTTTATATCTCTATTCTATTTACTTATCAACATGGAACTGGGAGGTCACCGCAATTATTAATTTGTGTAATTAAAGATGTTCATATTATAGGTTCACTTAAATAATTCCCAATTTTTCCTGCGCCAGCAAATGCATAATTTATTTTATAACAATTTTTGCAGGTTATGTTGTTTGTAAGTTGCATGAACATAAAACAGAAACAGTAATACGGAATACGCATGCGTCAGATTGATGGTTAGAAGATAATCCTCAAACCATTCTGATAGATTTCGAACAGGTTTGAATCTTGGATGGAACAGAAAACTGATAGTTTACTAATGGTTGGAAACTCACGTTGGATCGTTATCACATTACTGCGCAGAATCCTGACTGTCAGAAACTGTTTCTGACGCTGGTTGGAACGAACCTAATGAGAACTCTCTTCCTCCCCAAAATAACTATTAACTGCCAACATCACTTCTTCATCGTTGGAAAATCTTTGACCACTGGTTCATTATTTCAAGTTGGGAAACAAAAAATAATCTGAGGGGACTAAATCTGGCGACTACGGTACATGAGGTAGCAATTCAAACTTTAATTCGTTAATTTTGGTCATATGATAATGGCTTTGTGAGCTTGTATATTGTGTCAATGAAACAACACTTCTTTCTCAGCCAAATGCTTCCGTTTCTGCTTGATTTCTTCACTCGAACGTTGAAATAAAGTCGCATAATACTCGCCGTTGATAGTTTCATCTTTTTTGAGATAGTCATTAAAAATTATCCCACACACAAAAGACAATGCCATGACCTTGCCTGTAGATGAAACGGTTTTCGCCTTCTTTGGAGCGGGTTCTCCCTTTTGTGTCCACTATTTTGATTGTTTTTTTGTCTTGGGTGTGAGAAGTGATGGATTCATGTTTCATCCGTGGTTATGAAACGACGCAAGAATTCTGCTTCGTTGCTGTGAAACTTCGCTGGACACTGAATTGAAATATCTTGGCGACACTGTTTTTGCTCGAGTGTGAGCAAGCGCGGCACTCATCTTGCACAGAGGTTTCACAATTTTACACAGAGTTCGGGCACTTTCAGTTCATGATCAGTCAGTACCGCTTTGTGCATTTTATTCACCGTTTCTGGAGTCGTCACTTCATTTGTCGAGCACTGCGATGTTCATCTTAGCGACTCGTACGGCCTCGTTTAAACTCTACCACTCAATATTTTTCTATTGTGAATGAAGGAACAGACTCACCCAGAGTAGAATCCAGTTCAGCTTTAATATTGGTTGGGCCTAGGCCTTCCTCAGGCCTTCCAATGAAAGTATTGTACCACATAAGGATGACCAATTCACCGAAATTATTCGCTAACAAATACTAAACAATGCAGTGTCTTCAAACTTGATACATATACTTTTAGATTGTGTACTTTCTTATATTTTTCAAACTACCGCTATCTCTAGGTCCGGCAGGGTACTCCTGGTCCCACCCTGGTACAATGAAACATAGTCTTTCTCGAATGTCCTCCATGTACAGACAGTTGAACTTTCATTGTGTGTATTAGTTGATTGAACATTTCGAAATAAGGTCTGTTTGGTGCGGCAATCAGTTGGTTCGTATTTGTTTTGAAAGGTCGATTTCTTGATGACCGGATGAACTGCTAGATTCAAAATTATAGATGGAGTGAAATATGTGATTATAAGTAACAACTCTTTATAATTGGGATTTATTAATAGTATATTCAAGGAATGGGAAAAACAATCATATATACCAATATTACTGCATTTGATTTACTTTGGGGATTTCCGAAAATGCAGTTCTCTCACCAAAAAATTCGAGCTGATCACTTGAAAAAGAAAGCAATATTGAACATTTGCTGAATGTAAAGTAACAAATTCATCCATTTCCAAAATTATTTGGTTTTTCATAAACAAAAATCAATTTTATGGGAGTTTTTGTATTACTAATTACTTTTCATAGAGCATTGAATTTTTGAATACCAGAAGAATATTATTATCATTTATTTATATTTCCAATGGGATATTTATCGAAAAATATATAATTTACAAGTTAGTCAAATGTGTTTCACTCATCTTGTACCTCTAACTATGATTACATTGTTTTATCTTTTTACAATTTATGTTGCGATGAAAATAAACATGATTACATAATTCAAACGACTAGATATAATGAATGTCTCTCCATTGAGTATGTTGAGAGGATATAATTCTATTTACTTAGAAACTATTTGTTTAACGGGTTTTTCTGATTAGCCATCACAAAAGGTAACATGAATATTAATTTTATATTATTCATCTTTTGGTCATAAATTATTCACTGGTTGACGATCAGCAAAATCTCTCGTGTTCATACAGAGTGATTCTTGATTAATATAGTTTTGAAATGAATAACCTGTCCAAAGTAAAATCCTGAGAACTTATTGAGAACAGTGCTTTTTTGAAAATTGTATATCGGTGTTAATCATATTCATTTGGAATATTGTCTTTGAGACGTTTGTCTCAATGATGTGAAATACTTCCAAATGAATATATAAAGGATAAATAAGTCATCAATTTTCTTTCTATGTTCCAGACCCAAATTTCTTTCTAGTTTTAGACCCAATTTTCTTTGTCCATGGAACCCCGATTGAGCTTACATTTGTTGACGGAACCCCAGCTAGTTATTTCGATAACTGAAGTGTCCACCTAGTGATTTTATTATTTGTAACTACTCGAAGAAAGAAAGAATCATAAATGAAAAAACATCATTATAATGTAGTAACTATAATGTGAAGATTGAATTTTTCAGCATATTTTCTAATAGTATAGGGCTGGTGACATGATAATAATCTGTTGATGCAACCATTAACGTACTCATCTATTAAATTGTTTCCCTGAAATAAGTACTTTTCCATCATGCCTCAAAACGGCAAAAATTAGTCCGATTCACAAATCGGGAAGAGTCACAGATGTTCAGAATTTCAGACCAATCGCGCTATTGTGCCCCTTTGCTAAGGTTTTTGAAAAATATGTTGCCAATGAAATAACTGAATTCATGGATAGGTTTGATTTATTGAACTCGAATCAATTTGGGTTCCAAAAAAGCAAATCAACCTCAAATGCAATGGTAACGCTTGTAAACATATTTTCGGAGAAGTTAAACAAAGGTAACAAAGTGGTTTGCACCTTTTTGGATCAAAGCAAAGCATTCCATATTGTCAACCATGAAATTCTTTTAACAAAACTAATACTTTACGGTTTCAGAGGAGTTGTACATTATTGGCTAAATAGTTATCTGACAAACAGGATGCAGTATGTTCAAGCCAACAATCACACTTCGTTGAAAACAATAAATTATGTGGGGATTCCCTAGGGTTCTGTTTTAGGTCCTTTGTTATATATGATGTACGTGAATGACATTTCTAATGAAATTTGTATAATTTTTGCTGACGACACCTTCCTAATAGATACAGGGAGCAATGTAGAGAAAACAGTCTTGAAAACCAATGAAGAAATCAAAATATCTGAGGAACGGTTCTCTTCAAATGAATTAGTTTTCAACATGGAGAACACAATGTTCAAAGATTCAGTCACTCAAATAATACACTCAACCACAGCTTGTTGCTGAAATCAACCAGAAGATCTATCACTTAAGCACCTCCTATGAAGTCCCTTGGGATGCATGTGAATGAATGCTATACATGGACTACCCATATAAGTGAAGTGTGCAAAAAAACTAGCTCCAAGTGTTATCTTTAGTATCAACTCAGGAAGACTGTCGAAAAATTTGTATTGATGATAATATATTTTGCACTCCAGAAAGAGCGAGGAGAGTAAGCTGTGAGAATATATTTGTGCAACTGAAAATCCTGACTTTCCATTCTTTGTATGTCATGCATGTACTGATATATGCCAAAACAGATTTTAACTGACTTTATATTTTATGTATGCATATTATCATATTTTATTTTTTATCAAACCACTTGTTTTTATTGCTTCTAGATGTTTCTATGTATGATATGTAATCTGTTTATAAGGTGAGGCTCTTACTTGTATAAACAAAAATTCGCGTGGAAAAACTGTTCCTGACACCTAACTTATGTAAGAAATACTAATAAGAACCAATTATGAATAATCAACCACCATGCTTTCACATGCTTTCATGCACTTAGTGACATCCATAACTATACATGACTACAATTTTTGTGAAATGTTTTTAATATTAATTTACCTTATAAATGCCTTGTTCTATATTATGCTAGACATAATCTAGATAACTAATAAACTATTATTGCTATTATTATTATGTTTTTTTCGTAGTATGCGTAGTATTCGGGAGGGCGCGACAGCATTATCAACCAATGACCACTCCCCACACCGTGGAGTAAGTGATCATTGGGTCCGAAAATCATGTACCCTGAGCAAACGCAGTGAGCCAAGAATGACAGCCTTCTGCATATGTCCGGCTAAGATTTATGCCGTGCGATATGCCGAAATGATTTTGAGATTTGAGAGTAGAGAGGGCATCATTCCTCCAAGGACTACAATAATCTGGACAACCATCTTGACAGAGTGGTCTGGATAGAGTTTACGGAGTTCTAAAAAAAATCTCGATATTTTATTAGTTTTTCCTCCTCTTTTGTGATGATATTCGTCTCACCAGGAGCTGAAAACTCCACGACAAATATCGTTTTCCTCTGGTGGTCGAGAAGGACTACATCAGGTTTATTAACTTTTGTGAGCCTGAGGGTGGGAAATGAATAGTTCCAACAAATTCGGCACTTCTCGTTTCCCACAACGGATTCAATATCATCCGGAGCGCAGGGAAACACCGGTGTCTCGTCAACACCGTAAGAGTGCCGTAGATGGTAATATAGCACTGTTAGGGCCGAGACCACATATGCTGGACATGCTGATAACAAGTGCATTAGGGTTTCGGGCGCCTCGCTGCAGGCCCTGCACCTTATGTCAGGAACCTCTATACTCATTACGCGACTGCGGTAGACTGAGTTATTGAAGACACCATCCTGGCAAGCCATGATGAACTCCTCAGTTTCCGACTTCAGCCCTCTCAACCTGAGGAAAGCGAAAGTCAGACGCTTTGATAAGCCAAGGTCTCCAATGTTATTGAAGAAGACCCCATGCATTAGCTTATCCTTGTGTTTTTGCAGAAGTAAGGTGATCTCTGCGGATTTTATATGAGCTTTTTGCTGAACGAGTTCCACCTCGGTGACAGAGTTGTGGTCAACTCGTTCAGTGTCGAAAACTAAACCTAGTTTATCAGCTGCTTGGGCTGCTGCCCTAAGGAGAAATGCTCCAATTCCTTCTCTCATTGTCACGGACCATGAAGAGAAGCGGATCCGAATTCTTGACGACTTTACAGGCTATATCCAGAACCATTCTGTCATGTAGACACTCCAAGCGAACTCCTTTAGAGATGTATCATTTTTCGGGTCTTTACGTTGATACGTTGATACAGCTTCTTCCGAGTCGACTTCACTACTCCAAACGAGTAGAGTGAGATTGGAACAGCAAACATATTTGTTGTAGCAACTTTGTTCTTCCCCGACAGTTCCGATGACCAGATCTGTCGAAGTTTGTGCTGATACTTGCCGAGGAGAGAGTTCTTTACTGCTGTTACCTCTTGTGAGTGGCGTTGTTTCACCCCGAGGTAAGTATACGTCTCTTCGGCATCTAAATGGTGTAGGTTGCTTTCATCTACAATCTGCATATCCTCTTCGCAGTCCCTGCACCGTCCTCTTTTGAGACGGACCATTGCACATTTGTCATCCCGAATTTCATACCGATAGCATGCGTCCACCACCCTCAAGGACTGAGAGATCCTTCTCTCCAGAGGCATAATGTTCAAAATCATCCATATGAAACAAATGGTTGACCTTGTGCCTCCGGTTTCCGGGGGTGCCAAGTTATACCCTCGAGTATTTCTGAGCGCAATGGATAATAGCAATAGTGAGATGCAGAAGAGAAGGGGACTGAGGAAATCGCTCTGAAATATCTTATTATTATTATTATTATCATTCACAACTGAAAGCAGAACTGAGATAGCTTTTTCAACAATCACAAGCGTCAAAGCGCGCGGTTCAATAGTTCAATGTGGTCAATTATTGTAGAACCCGCGGGGATAACGTCATAATATTTTAGACCTTCAAAGTTGCTAGCATTATAAAGATCTTCAATCAGGTGTATAGTTATTTTTCATAAATGGAATCCAGCGGCCTCCACGTATGTTTGTGAGTGAAGCTATATATATGTGAGCAATATTCTGAAGTTAATATAGTTTGAACTTCATAATATCATACAAATATGGACAAATATGTTCGATTCATATGACTATTCCAGGTTTGAACCATATCAAACAGAACGCTTTCAAAATTAATAGTGTCGTATTTGACAAAGAAGCCAGAAGTTTTCAGTCAACTGAAACCTATAAATCAACACAAAACGCACGCACTAGAACTGCTATACCTTTTCCAAAGTGCGTTTCGCTACCCAAGTTGGCAAAATCAAGAGATGAACCGTTGCAGTGGAATAAATACATATGCAGGGTATCTTGGTTGGTGAAACGCACGTGTTGCAGTTCTAGATGGTGGGAATAGGTGGGTTTGTGTTGGAAGTGAGTGACAGTGAACCAAATACTAATTGAGACTGGGAAATTATTCACCATAACAACATTTTCTATGGAGATTTTTTCCAATGGAATTTTGTAACCATTCCTGTAACCCATTCCTACTTCGAGGTTTACACCAGCCGTGAACGATCGTACCATGGCTATTAACGCAACCTCCTTAACGTACACCTACGTGTTACACTTTTTGTGAATGAGTCAATTGCACGAAAATATGATGGGATTATGAGCCTCTGTCTCTGTGGATGACAGAGCAACGGTTAACTGTTTCTTCGGATCACCAGATACAGGTAGACCAGTAAGGAACATCTATCCTCCAGATCGTTACCGCAATCGATATCAACAAACACTTTGAGAGATTCATTATCTGGCCTGTGAATGATCCCAAGACGGATGCTTTCTTTCAGGTAGCGTAGTACTCGTTTGGCAGCAGACCAATGGGTTTTGTTGAAGCAGTTGTTGAACTGTCCTAGGCAGCTGACAGCAAAACTCACATCTGGCCTTGTAGTTGCAGCCAAGTAATTTAGGGCGCCTTTCCCGTTATGATACTTTGAGTTCTTCATCTGCGACACATTTAGAAGTTTTTATCAACTTAACATTTGAATCCATTGGGGTTTCCACATCTTTCTGAGAAATTTCAAGCTTGCAGTGAAATCCTGAAAATATTGATTTTACCTTTTTTTATGTTTTCATATATGAACATATGTGACTACGTATGTGTTTGTTGTTCAGGTACATAGACTAAATCATCAAAAATGATTCAATAAACATGTACAATCCCAGAAATGAAGGGAAATTCACCGTACCTTCTGCAAAATCACAGCTGACTTTTAATTTCCAGATCATATTACAGCAAAAATTTACAATTTACTGTCAGATTATATCAAGCTATGTAGTTATTGGTTAATTTCAAAATTTCATGAATTGTTTGATGATTATTCTGAAATATACCGACTTCTCATTGTTTGTTAATCAGATGACACTGAAATGAAGTAAAATTTCGACTCTCATCACTGAGATCATTTTTTGATCATAGCATATAATTTTACAATCTTTTATTCAGCTAGATACGTTTATGTATATTTTCTGTAGACGCCGAAATATAGAGGATAGCACGTTTTTTAATTGACACACTGTATGTCAGCATTTTGAGAGTGTATTGACACAATTTTCAGTAACGATACAAAAACCTGAGTCACGGAATAATTTTTATGCCAATTATTATCACAGCAAAGTCACCAACGAAATTGCTGTATTTTTCCGAAACCATCCCAAATTTATGAAAATGAAAACTGTTCAAAGCCCCAGTTTGTCTCCCCTGACATACGCCGCTGCCAATGCGGATGCGAGCGTTCACACCTGTCCTGGATGAAGTGATATTTTCCCCACTTCACGCTTTCCACTCTCATCCATTTCCTGTACGTTCATCGATGAAATCGGCAATCCGGTGCATCGTATTGTTCGAGAGTGATTTTCGCGATACCGGTTTAATATTTGAAGAGCTGGATTGTACAACAAATCTTTTCAATATTACCCAACCATATATCGGAGTAGTTATCTGTGTGTTCATTATGAAAGTGTGGATTTCAGTTTCCACCTTTCACAAAAACAGAAAGTTCTCATGTATTTGCGAATGTAATATGGGCTGAAACGTCCCGGGCCTAAGAAAGAAAACGCGTTTTTTCTATGAGATCTGCGAACAGCTAGTACTCGCTGGGAGTCATATCTGGCAAATACGGTGGACGTGGGAACAATTAGAAGTATAATTCATGTAGTTTTTCCATTGTTTTGATTGATTTGTGGCACGGTGGGTTGTCTTGATGAAACAACATTTTTTTCTCTGTAATACGAGGTCATTTCTTTTCAATTTCGGCCTTCAAACGCTCCAATAACGCTATATAATGTTCACTGTTGATGGTATTTCCCTTCTCAAGATAGCCGATGAATATTATACCGAGCACATCCCAAAATATCGAGGCCATAACCTTTCCAGCCGATTGTTGTTTTCGAGAGCATTGGACTAGGTTCACCAGTTACTCTTCACTCAGATGACGATCGTTTCGATTCTGGAGTGAAGTGATGAATCCATGTTTCATCCATTGTCACATATCCACGCAAAAACATGACCAAACACTACTCAGAATCATCAAGACGTTCTTGTTTTTGGTCAACAGTGAACTTACGCGGCACCAACTTTGAATGGAACTTTCTTATAGTTAAATGCTCATATAATATAAAGTCAACACGTTATTTTGATATCTTCACCATGTCATCTAACTCATGAAACTTCACTTTTCGATCATTCAAAATGATTTTGTAAATTTTTTTATGTTTTTTGGTGTTACTTCCTCATTTGGACGTCCACTACTTTCTTCATTATCGGTGTCTCTACAACCACGTTTGAAGTCAGCAATCCAACGTTTAATTGATTAGCGCCATCTATGTGTTAGGTCCGGGACTTTTCAGCCCAGGTAGTATATTATCTGTCGGACCCTAAGCAAGTCGTTAGGATTGATGATTGAGAAAGCAATGAGCGAATTGTCAAATGTGGCACTCCCCAAGGTACAGTTTCAGGCCCATTACTGTTTATTACTAGACTTCAGCTAAGTTATTTTTTCCAAATGCGGGACCTACGATATATACTTTACAATCCCGTCGTGGTCACAGATGTAAAAACGTTGGCTTTCAAGTAACTATCAACACTTGTTAAAAATATCATTTAGCTAGTTGTATTTTGTTGAATTGAATTTGGCAGCTGCTGTCACCAGATGCGGATTTTTTCCACATCAAATTTTTTGGATGTTAGACAAGTCCAAAAACGCTGTAGGGTTCGTGCCGATCGCACGAAAGATGATCTTTTTGGAACCTGATCATTTGGTATACCTACTCATAGTTCTCTCTCGTCATATGGTTATCGAACGATGCCGAATACGCTCTAACTGAATTTTAATCTCAGTTGAAATACTTTTCAATTACGATAGATTGGCTAAGGAATTTCCAATTTTTGTTTTCCTAACTTCATCTTACTCTACGAAAATGGTATTTTTCTCAGTCCAAAATAAAATGAGGGTTCGAGGTTTCAAATATACAGTATGATGAGTAAAACGACTTCATGGACAAAACAGAAGGAAATTGTGAAATATCATGGAAAAAAGTTGAATCCTATAAAGTTAAAGAAAATAGAAGAAAGAAAAAGCCGCCAATTTGACTGTGCTATTGTTTAATTCAACCTCTTAAACAACTAAAAATGCACCAACTCAATACAAAATACTTTCAATTTTACTTTAGGGAGAGTGGTGTATAACCTAAAATTTGCTTCCCTTTTTAATTTCAATCTGAACTCCTCCTAAACAACCAACTCTGAAAACCCAACAATATATAACCTTTTTGCCAATACGAAGTGAACTCAAACAAAATAATATGTGAACTCTCTCTCGATATCAACTGATTCGAAAATACACCTACATAACGCCTCTTTGGCGGTTCATGGCCAACCCATAGGTTCCGTTGACCCGGTGTATCTTCAACACCAACACTTTCAATTCAAACTTCCCTGTACCCAATACCGACTTACGATTTCGTTACTGATTTCCTTTGAACTTCACACCACGCGCTTATGAAAAAATAACTCCTCTATTCAGGCCATTATCCTCAGTCTCGAAGGCTGAGGAATGACCCCCTTGAACTCGTCTCGACGGGCTCTCGTGACCGACTCCCCGTGGCTCTTGCAAAAACTCACTCCCCAGCCTTTTTCAAATATATCTGAGCTTCAGCAACGTTAGCCACAAAAACCTTATGTCAGCGTTTTCATCTTTCCAAAGCGATTATCGGCAGGATGTAATATATACATTTGCTCGGTCTAGCCCAACTTGAACACGACGCCGAAAATTCCGACAATTTTGAAGTAATTCAAATGTTTTTTTCAGCTGAGAAAATATCGAAACCGAACCGGGTGATCGACCTCGATTTGCAATAACAGCACTATATTGAGACTTGACCGAGACAATCTGTCTTAGAGTAATTTCATATTTTCTATGAATAAAATGAAAATTTTACGTTACTATCGCACTGACAGTTATTACACTTATATAAATTACCTACTGAGAACTGTCTTGAGTTTTGCCGACACAGATTCTTGGGCTGACCTCAAAAAGAAAAAGTTAAAACAGATTTCTTGAACATGAATTGCTGAAAACAGTGATCACACCACTGTCCAATTACGTGAATGGACTATCTGAATTCACCACCTTGAAAATATACAATGAAAATGAAAGGATCACTATACGGGCAACAAATTAAATAAGATGTTTTGGGGTTGAAATTGATGGTCATTTAAGATGAGTTCAAAGAATTTTTTCTAATGACAAAATTCTGAGAACCATGCTCTTCAAATTCAAATGATGCTGGGATTGGGGGTGCTGTTGTTGGGTATTCTGATGTTGGGTCCAAGTACAACATCAGAACCTGCTTCAAAGCCAGAAATATTATCCGTAGTACGAAAACCAGCCCACCAAATGCGGACTGCTATTCCAATAATTGCATTTACCGGATACCTTGTGAGTGCGACACATCCTATATCGATGAAAGTCCGCATTGCTGAGCACAAGAGAAACACACAGCGAGGAGAAACCAGCAAATCGAGAATATCAGAGCATGTTTGGACTCATCAACATAACATCAAGTGGTCCCAAGCTGAGATTATCCACAGAGAGGAACACTGGTTCAAGTGAAAGTTAAAAGTTGCTGCATATATGATTTCCAACACGAAAACGATTGTGGATACTAACAATCGAAACATAGTGAAGTAATTTGGTTTGAAAACTTCTTTAACTTTTACAATTTCATTTGTGATTGTTCAATTTTTCATTTTTTGTATATTTTTATTTTATTGTAATTCCTATATGAATAATAATTGTAACTAATCATTTTAATTTAATTTTTTCTTTCAGAGATTTCAAATGTCATTAGAATCATATTAGACAGTGGCAGTCCGAACTAATAAAATTCATTATTATTATCTTTGTTTCATATGTTACCATGAACACCAATCCGTGTAGCTCTGATTTGTTCCACATTCAAAAAAACGGATAGACCATGATATTATTTTTGATATTGGTTCATATCTCACACAAATTACAATTATACATCTACAAATTTATTATGTGGAAAACCGCGTCTCAACATAAATATCTGAGTTGATATAGGAATTAATACGAGTATACAACACACGCAACTGTAATAAAGTGGGGTGAACGTCGAGATTTACAGCCAGTCAGAACGGAGGGTTGAATCTAAGACACCAAAATGGCAAAACTTCTGGTAAACTGAAATGTTATTTATGGTTTAGGGGAAGTCATGATGTGGCTTTTTCCGGAGCCGATGCTAAACTGAAAATCAACCAATACACCACACAAGTTATGAAGTTGATGGCGTAACATGTTGCTGAACCGAAGTGTAGAAACTCCTGAGGTCGTTGATATAGTTCTTTTATTGTCTATTACTAATAAATTTGGGGGTTGAAGTGCCATCACTTCTCAAGTTAGATTAAACAAATTGTTGTTTTCATTCCAAACTCAACTTTTAGAAATCAAACGGAAAATTTAGTTTCGAAATTTATTAAATCCATCAAACATTTCGAAATTCGCGCATGGCAAGTGGTCACAGTCAGTTTCAACTAGACAAGGATATACATTGATTTTTCAAGATATTACAAATACGTTTAAAAAACAACTCGACTTCAAATCTCAGCATGTTCTGGAAACATGAAAAATGTTAGATGATATGTCGATGAGGAAGTGACAAAATCACTGTACCTACACGACGCAATTATAGGGTCACAAATTTGAAATTCAAAATAACATTATAGTTCATCAGAGCCGATATTCATGATGGAAAAATAATTAAACTTTTTTCATCCCGAATTTCATTAGTTCGGACTTTTATTGTCTGATATTATATAAAATGATTTGAAATCCCTGAAAGAACTGAAAATGAAGAATCAAAAAAATGAATAGCTGAATGAATAACAATTATATT
>NW_019289428.1:480504-652894 GCF_000500325.1 Leptinotarsa decemlineata | reverse complement strand
TTTTTTTTTTCTTTTATGTTAAAAGAGAATGAAATTTTAGATTGAGAAAAATTAGTAGGAAAAAGCACACCTGAATCCAACTTCGTCGCAAAAAACTCCTGGGTAGACAGCACGATGCAAACACCTCAACAGTCAATCAACGAATCGTTACACCAGTTATTATGACAATATGTCCGAGCTGGATATCATGCATGTTCGAATTTCAGTCTTGGTTATTGTGACAATCGTTTTTCGTCAGTACTTAATTTTTTGTGCCATATACGCCATCTCCATCTCTCTTTGCGTCGATTACGTTACACGTGTCTCTCACTCTTACAAACATTCACCTCTATCCGAAACATTAATTCTTCCCCAAATCTAAGTATATTTTCCTATCTTCTACAAGGAAATGACGTTACAATTTCTGTAACATTCTACAAGTAAAATGAATGAATCAATTTCGTTCCCGACAAAATAACCGCTGTAAGTATCGACCATTCGTAATCGTTTCCAACATCTTACGTTGGTGTCGAGGCAATGTACAATGTCTATCACGCCGACGTCCTGGGTTCAAATCTCATATCGAGAAATTTTTTTTAATTAAATTTCACTTAGCTGCCGATGATCACTAGGACCACGTGACTGATGCGCGACAAGGGGGCTCAGGGGTGAAGGCCTAAGAAGGCCCGAGGGGTGAGGCACTTTGAATCTCTCCGATACTCATTCCATCCTTCTCTGCAACGATTACGTCACACGTTTCTCTCTTCCACTCACTGAAGTCTCTCCAAAACACTGACCTACGATGCATGACCTTGAGGTGCCTTCGTACATATATTGTTCATCTACTGGGATTTTTGGTACTAAACGGGTGTACAAAATAACGCTCTTCATTCAGACAACTCATGAGAATATATCTTATTGTTTCAAAGTCAGATTGCAAACTCTTATTTATTCAAAATAATCATGGGAAATTATCTGTGCGAATACTTACCGTCATTAACACTCCATGCGTCATGTTTCCAAAGGGTCCAGCTTCAAGATATACTGGCTTTTCACTCCGCATCATAACCATCAAGAGTTCCTTCTGTAAATTATTTTCAAAATTGTACCACTTCGCGTTGTATATAGTTTCACCAATTCCAGTGCTCTGAAAAAATTAAGCGCACATTGACAACTAGAGAGAAATTCCACACAATTGTTTCATGAGTGGATGTAAACTTTAACGGTCATAAATAACTGCAGGCCGGGGGCTGCAGGTTTCAACGTCTGACGTTTCGTATACATTTGAATAGACATAATCAAATACGGATGAAGTGCTCACAGCAGATACTACATCGTTGGTTTTATTCAATTGGTGGTTGTAATTAATGTGACCGTTGTGTCTGAATTGGCGATCTCTATATACTACTATATACAGTTATACTCGCACCAGAAAAATACACCCCCCTGTATATAGGATCGTTCAGCCGAAGGTATTTATTTTTTAATTTAGTTTGGTAGTGCGAGAGTTGCTGCCACCAGATCAGAAAAAGTTTGAAATCCGTCCTGATCACACGGATTGAGAATTAGTGGGCGATTTGGTCAACTGTTGAAATTTTTACATTTCTATCTTCGTCGAGCAATGGCTTGGTTATATCACCAATTATATCCTCAGATACTGGATTTGGCCACGTCTTAAATGCGTGGTCTTTTAGGGGTTTGAGGAAATGAAATAATTTTAGCAGAGTTTTCACAAACCAACTTTATTGATGAATAAAGTCGGCGGAATAATCGGATTAACAATTGATAAAATAAAATAAACAAAATTAATAGTGGAGTTTAACCTACACAAAATAATATTGAAACTATTCTTTTATATATGTTTTACTGTTTAATAATCTTGTCCCGAGAAAACTACATTCGTCTGTGAATTCTTTCGTCTTCAGAAAGTCACAATTTCTTCTAATCATTTCCAGCATCCAATTGCAAAATTCAAGACGGTTCGGAAAGTCTCGCGGTAACAGTGCCTGTACTCGTTGCAGATGGTAAGGGTATAAGAGTTGTTCCTTCAAAAATTCGAAATACCGTCATATGATCAACATTTAGCTGGAAATCAATCTTTCTAGTACTGGTAGTAAGTTGTTTTTCAATCAAATCAGGAAGGCTTCCTCAAGTTGTGGTGTTCATACTTCTCGATGGCGACCACAATCCTGCGTTCTTTTATCGAATGAACCATATTTTCGTAATCGTTGATGAAGTCGAGCAAATATTTTATGTGAAGGATGCTGCCGTTGAGGATACATTTCAGCATATTTTCTAGAAGCTTCTAACCCATTTCTCTACGACAGACCGTAAATGTGATGCATTTCCTCATTTGTGTATGCCATTTTAGTAACAAGTGAATTATTAAAGTAAAAAATTAAGAACAGATCTACAACACACAATTAGTATTAATTCAATTTCGAAAATTCACAAACTGACAGCGTCATACCAATTCAATTGTCACTATTGCTAATAGCGACCTACTAGATTAGTTTGGTATTTTCGCATTTATGACGATGTATCATTCCCAAAATAATTTTTTGCTGCGAACTGGTAAACAAATGATGAGACGAAAAGTTACATTGGAAATACATTTTGGGGTTGCGTTTTCCACCCCTTACAACCATAGGGTAAACCAAATAAATGTCTGACTAAGTGTCTTTTTGGTAGTAAAAAACGTCAGGTTAATTTCAATATTGTAACTTTTTTAGTGCTTGTGAAAAAAATTGTTATACAAATTTTATGTACCCCATTTAAGGGGCTGTATCTTAACAAGGGACGCTGAAATGAAATTTCTTCATATGAAAGATCCTATTTTTTTCGATGAGGAATCACCTCCTTGAATGTTTTACACTTATTTAGTTACACCCTGTATATCAGAATTGTTTTTAAATACGCTCACCAAATTGACGTAGATGGACTCTCCTGAAGTCTTCAACAAAAGCCACTCTTTCCCCAAAAACTGTCCCAAACTCTCACCAGGAACTCTAAATCAGCTAAATTGAATCAGACCGCGAATAATAATCAAAACCCCCATCACTTCCTGAATTCTCTCAATAATTTCACAACTCTGTAGGAAGTCCAACCGACCTACTTCTGAGTTCAAAGCTTCCTCAAGAATTTCAAAACTTTGTAGGAAATTCAACTGAACTAGACAATTCTCCGCGCACGACTTCCTTTACCTCAATTCAACTAAACCGCGAATATTTATCAATTCCGAAACACCTCGCAAAACGGTGCCTGGTACTACCTCGTATATCAGTACCTTCAGAATTCACTCAGAACTTCGTAGGAAGTCCAACCGACCTACTTCTGAGTTCGTACGCTCCCGACTCTTTACCTCAAGTCAGCTAGCCACTACTGGAATTCCCTCGCGACCCAGTTTTCTAAAACACCTAGCACCTCAGTCCCTAGAATAGCTTTCTCAGCAACCTCCCCAAAGGGGCCAACTGCCCCATACGACCCTGGGGTCCGTGCACGATTGCCTCAAATTTTTCCCAAAGATTTTTCCACCTTAACTCTGTTTGGGGATGTAATTCAAATAATCTTATAAAAATTCCCACCAATCAGAAAGTCTGAAATTGTTTTCGAAACTGGTACTCTCAACGTCCTCTACATGTTCAGCGAATAAGTCCGCAAGAATTCCCGTCTGGTATCCGATATTTCTAATGTCGTGAGCCTGCTACTGACATATAGATGTCACTGCAAGGGTTATTTTGATATTTTCTCTGTCTCGAATGAGAGGTATACCAGACGCATGTCTTAATTTTATCATGTCGTTAAACCTTTGAACTCATAAAATAAATTTCGATATTTATTATACGTTCAAGCAGTTAGAGTTCTTATATTTATCAAATTATTAATTTAGTGAGTGCAAGAAAGTTCAATAATATACGTTTTGCGCACTTGAAAGTCTGATGTGAATGGAAACATGAATTTCTGACTTCGAGATTGGAATTCTTCAAATATCATTCAAATTGGATTCCGCTTAAGGCTTTGTAATTTAAATTGAGGATGATCAATACCTTATACAAGCTCAGCTTCCAGGGATGGCTCCTTTTGAAGTGGAAATGGAATTTTTTAAAAAATTCAGAAATTCCAATAAGTATCCTTCCTTTTTTTAATGTAGGTACTTTTTTTTCCTTTTTTTTATCAAGGATGTATGTTGATTGGTTGCAAAATAGGACTGGTATTTCAATTTATTGGGCTCTTCAAAAAATTTGTGTGTAGCTCCTTCCCAAACACACTTTTTTTCTCTTTTATTGATTCTCCCATGGTTACACAACAACTCTCCTTTTTCGATGGCAATATTTTTTGAAATTTTTGAATTTCCGTTCTTTTCACTATTTTCACTGCTTATATTTATGAACTATGTTACCCAATATACAATAATAATAATAATGATTAACTTTTATCACCTTTCTGTACATTCTGTTTTCAATTTGTATAATTTTGAATTAAAAATTCTTCATGTTCAAAACTGTTGACACCTCCTTTCCAATTCATTCATCTGATTGGCTACTCTTTAGTTGCACCTAAATTATGTACTGAGTGTTCTAATTATTTTTCAAATAACAAATTCTTGTATCAGTGTTAACTAACTTTTTTCTTACAAATTTGTAATTTAAATCTGTTCCATTATATTCTATTTGTTTTATTCTATCTGTTTTATTAATTTATTTACTGTTTTCATTGTACTTTTCCTGTTGATTGATGGTTTCCGGTTAGTTACGCTGTTTGGAAATAATTTGAAATACACTAATACTGAAATGTAATAACTTGGATTATAAAAATAGGAACTTGAATCAAGGTAAAGTATCTGGCCTTTTAATAATAATGAACATCGAAGAATGAAACTTTGACTTCCCCAAAACTTCCAACATTGAACTAAGAAAAATCATAACTTTTAACAAAAACCTATCATAACAATATATAAGAGCTTTTAGAAAAGGTATCACAAGTAGGGGGTTGCCATTCAAGACTGTGAAGTTGGGGTGGCTGGGAACGAAGGGGTAGGTGAAAACAAGTTACTTATTACACCATTTTGTCTCCCTCTCCTTATTATGGAAGTGTTTTTCAGCGATTTCTTATATTTTATTTGGTTGCTCAGATATGTCACCCTGTATACATAATGATACGCGCATTCTTCTTTGAATAAGAATAAGAGATACACTCACAGTGCGGTCTATAAATCTTTACACATGCGTCATCAATTATTTGTGCCAGGTTACCATTTTTTGTTAATTCTTTCATATTCATCTTTATTAATTATACGTTCATTGCTGAGATTTCGATATATAACCTTCGTCCTCGCCGACAACGCACATACCACAGATGATGTCTACTTCAGGTTCCATTCGAACCTGGAAGTTACTACCTGTTGAGTATTGAACCCAAAAGAGTTCCCAGTGGGAACGAATGATTTCAGAGTTAAATATCTTACCTCGTTTATCAATCGTTGACCGCTATGACACACTATAGCAACAGAAGTCGCCCATAATATGTACAAACATAATCCTCCTAGAGAAAAATTCTGAAATGGAAATCAGTTATTATTCTTGATTATGCCAATAATGTAGATCTTACCTCAAACACTGCATAACTGAGACAACCAAGGACAATAGCTGAGAAAAATAGGTTCATAAAAACACATACTCGAAAAGAGTTATTGTAAATGATGGCCATGCTGTAAAATTGAAATGAATCAATATTTAACGCCATATTTACCTAAGAAACAAGTAATACATAACTGGGCAAGCAGACATGTATACAGGGCAGTGATAGATGCTTGCTTGACCAGTATAGCCGGTATTGCTTCATAAGATAATAATAATAATGATAATAATAATGAATTCACAATGATTTAAGGAGCCAGCCACAATTCGCCAGCCAGCCACGATTGGTGTTTCTTGAAATTTCTCTAACTAAAAAACCTGCCTCACGTAAACCAACAATTCGTCCTTTCTCAAAATCACTAAGTTGAGGAATACGACGAACTTGAGGCATAGTGTTGACAATGCAAAACACTTTACAATAAAACTCTTTAACAGTTGAAACACAAATAAGAATAAAAATTGGAGATATGGTAAATGCTCACACAAAAAAACAGTTAAAAACCTGGCCAATATAGCTTCAGATACGGCTGAAATTTTACTGGCTTTTTACTGGCTTCAACATAAATACACATGCAAAACATTATTGAAATATGATTTGAAAGGGTTATATTTTTAGGAGTGATTAATTTTTGGGAATGAATAGAGAAAAGTATCTTCTGTATAATTCAGTGTTCATATAGAAATATTTGTTTCGAAAGAATTTTTTTTCTTTCGTGTAATTCAATGTTTATATGAAAGTAGCTGTTTCAGGAGGACTTTCTTTCAGTTTGTGTCTGAAAGTTACTTCTTTGCATGATCTACACATCCATGTATAGAGTTACTTATTTTCAAATTGATTACTTCCTTCCTTTCTTTGGAAGATTCTCTCATCCATTTTTTTGTATCAGATGGAGTAGTAGAAAGCCAAAAACTTTCTTTCCCAAAAATTATTGAAATATTTTCAGTATGGATGGGTGTTTACCTTTCTATGTCACTTAGTATATCTACTTGATCAATGAGGGATACGTTTAGCTGCTCTAGCTTTCCAATGATTGATTTATACAAAAATAATACTTACTTCATAACTTCATTGTGGTATCGCACGGTTCTGTTGAAAAATTCTTTTCTGTGTGTAGGATTCTCGCATTGCAGAGCTTCCAAAAATAAAAGTCTCACATGTTTGAATCTTAAGATGAGATGTTCTGTCAATTCCACGATAGTAAATGAGGTGGTCGAGGTCGCATAATATATGAGAGAGACACTATACATTTGATAGGCATAATATAACTGTTTATAAGGGAATCTACCAAAATCAAATGGCCACCATGCTGCTCCCATGATTCCGCAGACCTCGTCAAGGTTTCTCCTGATATTTTCCTTCTCGCACCTGTACAGTAGAGAGGTAGGAATATGTTTTAGCTTAAACAATGCTTTGTAGTGAATATTACTGGAGTTTTTTCCCAAAACCAAATCGTTATTTTAACACCTCGACACATGTTTCGATCACCAAGTGATCATCTTCAAAGAGCAAGATTAGAACTAGAAACTAATGCGAGCTAACCTATTTATACTATATAGGTATCCCATACAGGTAAACCATCCAGGCGTATCACCCATACAGGTATACCAACCTAAATTAATTTTACAGTTTTGCCTTATCTATTATTTTACAATATATGTTTCAATTTTCAGCGATATAAAAATTAATTTCACAATATTCCCCATCCAAATTTATTTTTGCAGCGTGTCCTTATGTAGTAATCAGTAAACCCAACATTATTTTATTTTAACAAGCTATATAGTATGCTCTTTGGTATATGTCTGTCATCGTTATTCATAATATTATTGTGTTTACTTATTTCTACACTCTCATAGGCATCTAGTTGCCTGCTGTTGTTAACTTGTCTAACTAATCTTAATGAACTGAAGTCTATGGAATGGTTTTGTTGCAAAATATGATGGGCGACTGCTGGTTTTTCAGGTCTTCCATATTTTAAGTGCGCTATGTGTTCCTTATATCTTACTTCAATAGATCTTTTTGTCTGTCCATAATATTTTGCATCGCGGTCGTTACATTCAATTTCGTAAATTCCAGACTTTTACGAATTCTCGACTTTGTCTTTTGGACTTCCCAAAAGGCTCTGTAGTCTATGACTTGTTTTAAAAATCACCTTCATACCTAGTTCCTTGAAAATCTTTCCAAAGTTCCTCGTATATTGGTGGTATGGAACTGAGATGTATTTATTTTGGTTTTTGTCCTTTCTGAAAGTCGAGATTTCGTTCATTCTTAACCTCGCAGAACCACGTTTTTGTATGTTGTATGAACTCTAAAAAACTCTAAAGAAGGTGAGATTTTGGTTGATTTTGATGTTAGTTCCTTATTTCCTAGCGTCCCAATTCCACAGACCTTACAATACCTCAGGGAATTACTAGAGAAAAATAATTTCAATAATAACGAAATCGATGAATTTGTTTCTCTTACTAATTTGTGTATGAAACAAAATCGGTTCCAGGTAGAAGGTTTCTTTTATGAATAACAGAAAGGAACGGCCATGGGAAACCTCTTGTCCCCCTCTCTGGCAGACCTGTTCATGAGCATATTCGAAATGGAAACCAAAGAAAAGTCGAAGTATTTTCCTAGTATTTGGCTAAGGTATGTGGATGATATTTTCGCGATATTCAATACCAAAAAATCGAATATTGACGAGTTTGTTCCTATTTTAAATAATAGATGTCCATCAATAAAATTCAGGTATGAGTTAGAAAATAAGGGACAATTGCCATTTCTTGACGTTTTGGTGATGAGGAGCCAATATGGAGGGTTAGAATACGATATATTTAGAAAAGAAACAAGCACGTACAGGTATATTCCTGACAGTTCACATCACTGTGGACAGCACAAACGTGCTGGTTTGAATTTTTAGTGCATCGTCTTTTGACTTTCCCTCTAACACATAATAGGTTCACAAAAGAAAGACGTACAATACAGGAAATAGCAGCCACTAACGTTTTCTCGAGGGGTATTGTAGATCACATAAAAAGGAAGAAGTTTAGGTTGAGAATGAACGAAATCTCTACTTTCAGAAAGGACAAAAACCAAGATAAATACATCTCAGTTCCATACCACCAATATACAAGGAACTTTGGAAAGATTTCCAAGGAACTAGGTATGGAGGTGGTTTTTAAAACAAGTCATACACTACAGAGCCTTTTGGGAAGTCCAAAAGACAAAGTCGAGAATTCGGAAAAGTTTGTAATTTACGAAATTGAATGTAACGACTGCGATGCAAAATATTATGGACAGACAAAAAGATCTATTAAAGTAAGATATAAGGAACATATAGCACACTTAAAATATGGAAGACCTGAAAAATCATCAGTCGTTCATGATATTTTGCAACAAAACTATTCCATAGACTTCAGTTCATTAAGATTAGTTAGACAAGTTAATAACAGGCAACTAGATGCCTATGAGAGTGTAGAAATAAGTAAACACAATAATATTATGAATAACGATGACGGATCTATACCAAAGAGCATACTATATAACTTGTTAAAATAAAATAATGTTGTTGGGTTTACTGATTACTACACAAGGACACGCTGCAAAAATAAATTTGGATGGGGAATATTGTGACATTAATTTTTATATCGCTGAAAATTGTTTTATATGAACATATATTATAAAATAATTGATAAGGCAAAATGTAAAATTAATTTAGGTTGGTATACCTGAATGGGTGGTACGCCTGGATGGTTTACCTGGATGGGATACGTACGTTTATAGCATAAATAGGTTAACTCGCATTAGTTTCTAGTTTTAATCTTCCTGTTTGAAGATGATCACTTGGTGATCGAAACACGTGTCGATGTGTTAAAAAAAACGATTAAGTGTTGGGAAAAAACTCCAGTAATATTCATTACTACACCAAAGGTTCCAAACAGTGCATCATAAATGCTTTGTAGCTTTAAATTATGGAATGAAATACATTCAGGTGATCAAGTTGAAACATATTTTTTACCAGAAAGGTCTTATTATCTTTACTAATATAAAAAAGCTCAAGAGTATTTCTTTGTGTCATTGAGCGCACTAATAAAGCGAGTCGAGAAGTATATATTAAGAAATTTTAATTCGTCATAAATAATGAAAATCTTACTCTCATCATTATCATACTCTCGAGATACTAAACTTATTTTCACTGAATCAGATAAACGAAAACTCACGAATATGAAACCCTCCTGCCTTAAACTATATAGCCTAATAGAAACACATGAAGAAGATAACCCCAAGAACCGTATATAAACAGTCCGGTAAAAGAACTAGGAATACGGCTTAAGTTGTTCAAAAATATTACCGATTTCGTCCCACGTCACAGCATAAAAAATTCGCTCACTTAAGTGAAAAAAATAAGGAACAAAACCACGTCACATAATTCAATTTTAGTTTCATTCAATGTGAAGAATATGTTCTCTAACATAAAACGAATGTTAAGTCTCTCATTTCAAATATATTAGATCAAGCCAAAGTAAACCATGTCACTTCTCTTGAAATTTCGACAGCTTTTAATGTATTCCTAAATCAAAATTACTAACAGTTCAATAACAAATTTTATGAACAGGATTGAGGATTACCACCTCTTAGTCCACTTTCAGCAGGGATATTTATGAACAGCTTGGAGACCACTATAGTGAATTTTGACCTGGGTAAAAAACATTCATTTTTGGTACAGATATGTAGACGATATTCTTGCCTGTCTCAGAGGTTACTACACGACAGCTGAACCAATGTATGATGTTCATGAATAATCCTAATATCCTAATAATCCTAATACAGTTCATACTTGAAACAGAGATAGAGAAACAGATTCATTTCTTATACCTGATTATCACACATAATCATAATAAATTTGAGTTCAATATATTCAAGAAAACCGAGATATACATATATTACAATCCCAAGTGCTTCTTTCCATCCCGAGAGTCATAAATTAGCGGCCTAAAATTCAATGTTACACAGAGCATTCTCGTTACTTTTGTATGCTAACAATCTGGATAGCCAATCATACTAATATACACAACATACATACTAATATACCCCCAATTATCATCATACTAATATACAATCATACTAATACTACAATCATACTAATATAGACCCAGATCAAACAATCAGAAATCAATACATTTGTAACGTTAACATATTTTGGCAAAAGAACAGAGACAATTGCGGGATTTAAAAAAAAAAATAATGTGGGAGTGACACTCAGACCACATGCCAGGTTATCTAATTTCCTTTTCAATGCCAAAGGTAAAGTAGTGGACAAGATGGAGAAATCTGGAGTTTATGAGCTTAAGTGTGTCCGGAGTGTAATAGTGTTTATGTTGGACAATGTGGCAGACATTTCTCAAAACGGAATGATTCCCCCTTTTAAACCAATCCTTGGAATGCAACCACAAGTTCCCGAATCTAAACGATACGGAAATTTTGTACTATGCAAGTAAAGGTTGGAAACTCAATAATTTGGAATCTTTAGAAATTCATGAACAGAAGCATTACGGATGTAAATGACCAAATTATCTTGTCGGTCGGTAGCCAGCCGGTTCAACGCGGGTGCTTTGTTCATTCACTCGAATTGACTGCCGTGTTGGTCGGTGGTTCAAGCCCTAGTCTGAACGATCGATTTTCACTTGCTATCGCCCAACCCCTGTTAGGAATCACACGTTAAAAGGTAAGACATCGTTAATCCTTAGCTCGCACAAATTTCGACATCTGAGGGTTGTCGTTCGTAGGGGTGCGACAGCTGGTTAACAGAAAAACAGATTTTTTTCACTCGCCGGTTTTCAGATTAGCGTACCCACATTGTCACAGGTAAATGAAATTCAGATAATAAAGTCATTAAGAACCGTCATTACCTGTTGTGGGTACAAAGATATATAAGGGTGCAAATTGTTAAGTATCTCAACTATCCTGTTCCCAAAACCTCAAATAGACCCCACCAAACCTGACTCCTATAGACCTATCAGTCTCCTCGATGTCCTCAGAAAACTTCTAGAACGTCTAATCACTAACAGATTAAATAACTTCATCCACGAAAACAATATCATTCCTCCACACCAACACGGCTTCAGACCCGAACACTCCATACAAAACGCACTGTAGTCGAATTAAATACACACATCGCCCAAAACATTAATTCTTCCTTCAGTATTGTCGCCTATCCTCTTAGACATAGAAAAAGCATTCGACAAGGTCTGGCACGCGGGCCTGATCTGGAAACTAATTTGAATCCTCCTCAGTTCATCAGACTAGTCGCGTCTTATCTTACCAACAGACAAATCCGCATCAAAGTAGGCGAAACCCTCTCCGCCCCGTTCATACCCAGAGCGGGAGTCCCCCAGGGCTCAGTCCTTGCACCCTCTCTATTCTTAATATATATGCACGATTCTCCCCCCACTCAAAAAATCCTACCATTCGCAGACGATAGAATCCTTAATTCCTCCGCCACCTTCAAACACAATCCCAAACAATGATCAACCACTTTGAGCAATGGTGCAACAAGTGGCGCATCAAAATGAACCCCCTCAAAACCCAAACAATTCTATTTAGACACCCTAATACCACGATCCGTCCCAAAATTAATAGTAACGACTTGAACCTCAGACTGTTTGGAGAGAACCTCCACCTCCAGGACTCGGTGTCCTACCTGGGGGTCACTTTCACGCGTACCCTCAACTGGGCGACCTAGAGAAACCCTGGACAGAGTCCGGAAAGGGGCGAATCTCCTAAAAGCGCTGAGAGGCAAACTCGGTAGATGTAACAGTAAGACTCTCCTACACACCTACAAAACCTTCATAAGACCGATCGTGGAGCATAAAGTCACACTCTACTGTACCCTCTCCCAGAGACAAATCCTCCGTATACTAAGAACTGAGAGAAGAATCCTAAGAAATATCCACAACCTCCTATACCGATATCACTCCCAAGACTTATATAACCAAATAGATATTTCACCAATCAATTTGAGATTTCAGGAACTCCATGGCAGATACGCATCGAGAACCATAAGAAGCCACAACACCGCGGCCATCGGGACCTTGACTATCCCCGCCAAGGTGCCAAAAGGATACCACGAAAAAAGCTCCCCCAGCCAGACTCCTGGGGCTGTTGAAAGACCCTTCGGAGCAGATCCAGAACATCCTAGAGGAATATCCATTGGCTATCAGATAGCGGAAAGTCCACGCTCTGGAATACCCTGAAGACATCCTGAACAGTCAACCACACCACCCCAGGCTCATCACAAACCGTCACCTCCCAAACAACGACTACCGCCATGGACCAGAGCATCCGAACAAACTAAGGAAAAATTAACACTAACACTAACATAGAATAAAATAGACAACTATAACCCTGTATAGGCATAAGCCTATAGCAGGGCTCTACCATAAATATACTTTGTGAATTACTAACACTATTGTTAGGATCTTCATTCGGGTTCGAAGGCCGTTGTGGTTTGGAACTGTATCCTAAAGTTTCGCCAGCACAAGTGACTGGCTTCTTCAGAGGTTTATTCATCTTGATGGTTCACCGATGGTCGAACCCGAATGAAGATCCTAACAATGAAAATCTCGGCCGCGAATGCCTAAATCAATTTACTAACACTAACCCAAAAATTGAATAAATACTTGATCAGTCAGTAAGTATTTCAGTTTATTCTATTCGTTTGAAAATGTCCGATAGGACGAAACTGCATACCACGGAGTAACGGCTCCATCTATCAATTTACTTCGTTATTGACTTCCAAAAAGTAACTCGAATGCTTGTAGGCTAACACATAGATGGCGCTACTAGTATTGAATCCATATGTCGGACTATTAATTTGTGAGATAGAATATTCCGAGTGAAGCAACTTTTGTTAGTTTGAAGCAAATGGATAAAAAGGAATTTCGTGTGTCAATAAAGCGTTGCTTTTTGGCGAAAAAAATACCGTTGAAGCCACGGCTTCACCAGGAAAATCAACCATTGAGAAATGGTTTGCTAAGTTCAAACGAGGTAAAATGAGCACCGAAGACGATGCACGCAGTGGACGCCCCAAAGAGGTTGTATCCGACGAAAACAATTGAAAAGTCCACGAAAAAGTTTTGGATGACCTCAAAGTGGAGTTTATCAAGATAGCTGAGGCTCCTGAAATATCAAAGAAATATGTTAGACATATCGTGCTTGAATATTTCGGTATGCGAAAGCTCTGTTCGAAGTGGGTGCCGCGAGAGCTCACAATCGACTAAAAACAACAACAGAATCGCGAATAAACGGCCTTATTTGAAGAAAAAGTAAGTGTTGTTTCACCGAGACAATACACCGTGTAACAAATCGATGAAAACGATGGCAAAATTGTATGAATTGGGCTAAGAATTTCTTCCGCATCCAGATTATTTTCCAGATCTGGCCTCCAGCGACTCATTCCTGTTGTCAGACCTCTAGAGAATGCTTACTGGAAAGAAATTTAACGCCAATGAAGAGCTAATCGTCGAAACTATTTTGAGACTATACAAAAATTGTATAACCGCTATAATCGTTGTGTCGCCCCTGAAGGCAACCATATTGAATAATAAAATAGAATTTCATAAATTTTTTTTTCTATTAGCCTATGAATTTTTCAGCCTAACTCTCGTGGTGTTGTTGTGTTCTTTCATTAATTAGTATTCAGTTTTTTGTTTCGACTAGTTGGATTATAGATCAGTTTGCTATGATGAGGAATAATATAAAAAATACGATGTCCAAGATAATTTGTCGTTACTAAAACTTCGAGACGAAGGTTATCGTCCTCGCAGTTAACGCACGTACCACTGATGATGTCTGTCGCAGTAGCAGACGAAACGTTTGGTAGTACCAATTCCATTCAACCTTTGCCTACCAGCCTGGATTTTGTTTTCTCTAATTTGAACATCGTTACTTTATAGTTTCTTCAGAATTTAGTCATTTAGTTTGTTTATTCCTTGAATAATATTTGTGATCGAACATTTCAGTGAAAATTATTCAAAAATGTCAATATAACATTTACCTTCCTTTATCCATGAGTGGCGTTACAATAATAGCCAGCATTGCCATAATTCCAAAAATTTGGTAGACGACTGAAAAATAGTTGAGTTTTTTGTTTTCTTTGTCGAAATCTTTCGGTTTGCCGTACGTTCGAAAATCGGAGAGTATCCGGCAGAGTTTGAGGGTGTTTTTAATTTTCGCTACGAAGCAGGAGTTGAAGTAGTAGCATCCAGCTATGGATACTATCAGAGCTATATCCAGATCTGTTTTTATGTACGTATGTTCTGAAATTTGTAATTGAAAGTATTTTAGATCAACATGAAGTTTTAAATTTGGTACCATAATAAAAAGTTGCCACTATGAATATCTCGGAAATGATAAAGAAACTATTCAGAGGTGATAACTGCGTTTGAATATACAAACTAAAGAGTTACTACTGTTTCTATTGAGGAACTATCTAGTGTTGTGAACCAAAAACTGCACTAAACTCGAGAAATAAACAAAAGAAATGAACAAAATATAACAAAAAAAGTTAAAACTGTACCGAATTTCAATTCTGAATTGAAAGATAAAACAGATACTACAAAAAACTCAAATGTAATTCATAACATTTCTTGTAACAATTGTAACTTGGATTATATTGGAACAACATCTAGAATTCTCAATGATAGAATCTTGCTCTATTGAGAATGAAAAAATTGAAACAACGATAAAAATAAAAACAACAATAAACATTAATTGGCGCTCCGGGGCGATTTCATTGATTCCAGTGGCGCATTTGCTTTTTCAGCTGCAGGAAAACCCGGAAAAACCTGCAGCACCACATCATCTGAAGATCTGGATTTACCAATGTCCTCTTTCTTATAAAACAAAATGTAGAGTGTCTCCAGAGGCTCCAATAGATTCAATGCATCGCCAGAACAATTCGTGACACGACTATCGTCAAACTTAAACCAGTCCGTTTCGTCTTTGACCAAAGCGTAATAGTGACCAAATTCAACGCCAGAACCACACTGAACAATGACTGCATGAATATTATAATAGTGGTCTGCTAGATTGAAATGTTCATCTATTTCGAACCTTCCAAAGAGTTTCTTGCTTACGTCAGAGGTCGAGTCTTGTTTGAAGATCATCAGTGTCATTCTTAGATTGACTGGTGCCTCAGATATACTTGTTTCCTTATAACAGTCAGTTATATAGTTTGCCGCATGTTTGACAATACAGGCGATCATCACCTGTTGAACATTTCATTTTTAGATGATTTAACAATAAGATTTGCACGGACTGGTTATTAGTCATATTAGGAAAAGCTAGATGAAGTTCCAGAAATTCACTACCTACTACCTCTTGAACATTTGCTACAAAGTGAACAAGTGAGGATTTTTCCAGCAATCTGTACAGAATCATTCAATCCAGAGCGGTCAGGAGTATTGATTTTGCTATTGTTTTGCTCATGAAGAGTATTCAACAAGAAGCCCAAGAATTCGGAACAATCCCCTTATTGTCCTAACGAGTATCTAGTGGACTCCAGGAAATAGGTTGGAGGGAAAGATGATACATTCTTACGAAACTGCAGCTGCATGAACAGGTGTTTGAGTTTGATGAATAAATAGGAAACATTCGCGTTCTCGTTCGTCATAAAAACATCGTTTTTGAAATTCTTCGTCAAGAACAACACTTGTAAAACGCTATTCATGTAGCAAGTGCTTCCTAAATCATCCAATCCAATTTTCTTCTCTAGATTTTCAGGACAACTATCTACTGATTCGTAAGGAAGAACACGTTTCACAGAATAAAATCACATGAAAGTGATATAAAACTCAATAAGAAATCAAGTGTTTTAGCACAACTAATACCAAAGTTTTACGTACAAAAACTATTTCCAAACGCTAAAATGAGAATTAAAATTTCCTATGTTTTTTACCAATTGTATTCGTAACTAACGTTACGGTAGTTTCGTCCTATATGCAGGGCCGTCTTTAACCTATTGGAGACTCTGGGCATAATAGGATAATGGGGCCCCTATGACTTTGGCAGCACACTATTTTGTTAGAATAGACAAAGAAAGTAGATAAACAAGGTTAAATATTTATTTTCATTAACAATCACATGAAACGAATAGATAAATGTAATATAGTCCACAAAAGTAACGTTTTAGCATTTAGATTAGTGCTTAAAAATCTATGTTATTTGAAGAGGAATACTTCTAGATTTCAGGTGGTCAAAATCGTTAATCATTTCTTCAAAATCTATGCATTTTAGCACTTCAGATTCTATCGACATCAGCGACAAACTGGTTAATCTCTCTTGAAGCATTGTACTTCTTAATTCATTTTTAATTCTTTTCAATTTGGAGAAGGAGCGTTCCACACTGCAGTTAGTTACCATCATGCTTAAAAAGATTCTCGATGCGATTTCTACATTTGGAAATGCGTCTACAATTTTGTTTTCTTTCAAAAGTTGATATGTTTTTAATATATAATCCTCATTTTCACTGTCAACAATTTTCCAGTATTCTGTTAAATGCAAACATTCTAACCCTTTCTCATTAACATCCTCATAATAAAATTCAGCAAATTCTTTGCAACTTTGTCTCAATTCTTCAGAATTCAGAGTTTTCAAGCGAAAAAATAAATCAAAACGTTTACTGATATTCTTATACGAACTTAATCGCTTTTCAATGAACGCTGAGGGTATCAATTATGGGAAGAAAGGTTTCTATTATGAATATCTCTCTTCCATTCAGTTGGACTGACAGCGCAGAGCCATCAACAAAACTCTGGCGAGAACTTCTGCGTGTTAGGAATCACACGTTAAATGGTAAGACCTCGTCAGTCCTTAGCTCGCATAAGTTTTTCAACTTCTGAGAGTTGTCGTTTGTATGGGGGCGACAGCAGATTTACGGAAAAATATATTTTAAACAGATTTTTTTAATGTTCTTTGAGATAGGTCCTTGTAGTCGGATTCCGGATTTCTTTCTTTGGCAGACGATTCAAAGTAATCAAATTAATTCCTGAGGTTAATAATAAAATCATCAAGTGAAGTAAACATATTAGTTGCAACGTCTAGTGTTATTGTTTCTTTCTGATGATAATTACTTATACAGTGTCACCGATAAAGTCCGCATCAAATGGGAAACTTTTTTATTTATCGTTTTATGTGAAATTTGATTTCGGCAGTAGATTTTGCTTAAGAAATGATGTCAAATGGCGTCTACAAAATAGGTCACGTGATTTCCTTAACCTGTCAAAATTGACATTTAAAAAAAGAAACATCGAAAAATGACATTATTCTTCAAAATATCCAAAAATATCAAAGGATAAAAACATTTTCTTTTGTAATTTTATGCCAATACAAAAAGTTTCAAACCCATAATAAGTATTTTATATTTTCACTATTTTTCCGCATTCCTGCTTTTTCTACTTATCAAAATTTAAGCACACCTGTACTAAATCATTTATTTTAACTAAACTCGTCACCGAATTTCTTTTTTTGTAATATAATAATATTTTAAGAGCCTCTTTGATGAAAAAAAAAACAAATTTTGAAAAATAAAAGTTGTCAAACTTGATGCAAAGTTCATCTAGTTTCAACGGGGCTTTCCAAACTATACAGTACTTGAGTTTTTTAATGAGCAAATGGCCTCACAATATGAATTAGAACAAAACGGAACATTAGGAAACAATATCTTAGAGTGTTTATTGTTTTTTTAACAAAAAATACAGTGGAATTTAATCTTAATTAAAAGGAACTGAAAATAAACATGTACCTATACCTGATGCCGATACTCACAGGGTTTATGTTTAAAATAGAGTTTCTAATAACAGTTTCTAGGTGATTCACGTCACAAAAGGGTCTTTGTTTATAAACGATTTGTTTTAAGTAACCCCACAAGAAAAAACTATAGGAGACGCTATAATGTACAAAATTGTAACAAGTTATCTTTCGTACATTTTTATCAGTCGTCAAATGGATTTCGCTTTGAAAAAAGTCTTTCATCGTGTTTATGGCGTAGAAATAGGAAGAACGACCATTTTTCGAATAAAATGCTTTTTCAAGAAAAACTATTTAACCTAGCCATAGGGAATACTTAATGAAATTTGTAGAGGTTTCGTTGGCGTTCCTTATGGATCAATAATATACAGGGTGTACCATTTAAAATTAGGAAGATTCTGCAAATTTTCATTTACAATATGTGGCAAGCGGTTTTTTATACCCTGTATATCACAGGTAGATTTCAGATATATCGTTTGAGATAGTTACCAATGTAGAATATTTGACCAAAAAAAAATTCAATTGGACTTGGTACAACTTTATAATTTCAAATATTCTGAGTGACGAATATTGGAAAAAAAAAACCTGTCATGCAAGATATCTCGAAAACCGTCAATATTTTTGATGTGAAGATATGCATAAAGTGTCTTTTATTTTCTATGTAGAAATCGAAAAAAGGATAAAAAATATAGGTTGCCACTTGGAAAAACACAGTTGGGATCCGCCCAGAAAAAATTTAACACCCTGTGTGACCGCCAATATTTTCATTTTGTCGAGCTCGAGTGATAAGGTAATATTATGGAAATTTAGATCTCTATCTGTTTCCTAAATAGAGATATGGAACACCGAGCCACTGTTGCAGGACCCTGTATATATGTTAACTCGAAGATTCTCACGGACAAAGTATGATGAGCTGTTTTTTCGGGTTTCGTTCCATGTTCTGTGTATTTTATCCTCATAAGGATTATTTTCACAACGTTTCGGCAAAGTCTCATTTGCCATCTTCTGATGATGTCTGGAGTTGGAGTCTGGAGTCTAGTTGAAAAACTCCAGTCATCATCAGAAGATGACAAAAGAGACTTTGCCGAAACGATTCTTATGAGAATAAAATACACAGAACACGGAACGAAACAACGAAACCCGTTGTAGATGTCTTGATAAAGGGAATAAACATTTTCGAAAGCTCGACCATATAACAAAGAGTATTCTTTAAACACCAGTACTTTGACTGCATCCCCAACAATATTCCGTATTTCTATATACAGGGCTATTCATATTCGTTTTTGTACATGGGGATCTCGTAAACGGTAAGAGATAGAGTGTCTGTTAAAATTGTATTAGTAGACAGTTGAATTAAAAATAAGATAAATGTTGAAGAAAAATCTTTGTATCGTATGATTATATGATGATAATTATTAAATTTAACATTTCATAAATATCCATAACTCCTAATTTTGTTCAGGATATTGAGAATGTGAATTACTATTTTGGGCAATATTTTGGGAATATAAATTTTCTATCTCGCGACAAAATGAATTCAAGTGACCTTACAAACCGATGCGACACGCCTGATGAAGAAAGGTTGCAATTGTTTGGGTCTTGTTGTACTTGGTATGGTGAGTTCGCATTTTTTTGTGTTTTCTTTAGGTAGATAGGGACTTAGTAGATAGGTAGAAATTAAAATCGTTAGTTGTGAACATACTTTTGTTTGAGTGAATTTCATGAGAGAGCATTATTATTAGTTACAAGTGGATGTGATTTACTTGACTCAAACTAAATAAGAAAGAAACTAATAATTAATTTTTTTGAAAAGCAAAGATATTAGTAGACAGTTAAATTAGAAATTAGATAAATGTTGGAAAAAACCTATCTATTGTATGATTTGTTAGACTCAATCTTACAATAATAATAAACATATAATCTCACATATAATCTAGCTAGCACTAGGCTGCCGTTATTCGTGCTTCGACTCGCAGAGATGACAAATCCCATTTCGTAACAGTCAGAATCAGTCATCCTCCCTTGCTTCTACGTTCACAGGGTGTTTTGTGATACTGGGTATCTTACAGATTGTATAATAATAATTATGAAAAATTCTACATTTTTGTCAAATATTTTTTAGTTATCATTTATTTCTAATTTTGTTGAAAATATTGAGAATGTGAATTGTATACGTTGACTCCATCAGAACGAATAGTTTTTTGTCTGATATTGGTTATTAGATCTCAAGAAAGTGTACTGTTTAATGTAAGTAAACAACATGCAGATTATTTTTATGAAAATGGTTAAATTTATGCACATACAAAAAAAGTATTTGAAAAGAAGAAAAGTTGTTCAACCCACCTCTGACATTTTTAATTAAATGTAAACTAGATCCAATCGGTACTCCAATCGTTGGCAAGTAAAATAAAATATATTTGATATAAAATAATTTCCCAATATTTCTCCATTCTTCTTTTTTCGGGAAGATAAACACTCTGGTGAGATATTTTAAAGAATTCTCAAGTATCACTATTTCAGTATCCATTTTATGATAAGTTATTACAAAAACAATTCAAGGACGTCCTGGAAGGAACTAGTATTCAACAATTCCTTGCATCGCTTTTTTACCTCAAGGGGTACCATTTTTACTTGCTCCTCCCATTTCATCCCCAAGACGCCAATGTCATCATGGCATTGGCGTCTTGGAGATGGCAAATAATGACGATCACATCACAGCTTCGTGATTGTTCCATCGGTTATGAATTTTTAACAAAGTTTTAAGAATATTTAATTGAATTGTACTTAAAACGGTAGTTATATCAGGAAATGATAGTCTGCACAGGTATAATATTACAGATGCATGTTCCCAGAGATGGCCGTTCGCCGATCCAGGCTGTTTACTCAGCATTACGTCATATGCGAACTTATTAATTCACTTTCTTTCCTCATTAAATTATTCAGTTGTCATAACAAGAGTTTACACTTGAGAAAGCTATTGTATAGCGAAACACGTGTCGTGGTTTTTGTAAAACCTTTCATAGTGAAAATCATCAATGAACTGTATTAATTAGTTGTAATATGGATTTTCGTCTAGTATCGGCCAGTTCTATTCAATTGTTATCAGATGGATCGGTGATTTAGTCCTCTGCTCCTTATAAAATTTACTGTTCAAACTTATCAGTCTTTTTTGCATTATTTTAAGGATTCTAAATTTTTTTGATTTAATATTCTTGACCCTTTGGTCAAGTTGTATTTTCAAAGTGTTTATTATGTTCATTTCAAGTTATTGGCATTTGTTTACGATGGTTGAATTTGCACACAACCCTCAATGAAATTATACTTCTTATACTTCAAGTTTATTCCGTAACATTAAAAAATCGTAATTAATGAATGAATTGTGTGTATTTTCTGTAATGTTATCCAATTTGGTACTGAAGAGCCTTGGGGCAAGTGTCTTAAGGCGAAATACCGATGTATACCAGTGAGGATGACAGTGTTCCATGTAAGTGCGATTTGTTACCATTCATTCAAAGTAGAACTCATGTGAATGATATCTGATTTTTATTCCACAACGCATGTTTGAAATACAAACTGAGTAGAGAAAAGTATCTTCTGTATAATTCAGTGTTCATATAGAAGTATTTGTTTCGAAAGATTTTTTTCTTTCGTGTAATTCAATGTTTACTTTCTTTCAGTTTGTGTCTGAAAGTTACTTCTTTGCATGATCTACACATCCATATATAGAGGTACTTATTTTCAAATTGATTACTTCCTTCCTTTCTTTGGAAGATTCCCTCATCCTTTTTTTGTATCAAGATGGAGTAGTAGAAAGCCAAAAACTTTCTTTCCCAAAAAATGAATCACTCCTAAAAATATAACCCCTTCGATTCTTATACTTCTATTGTTAACTTTCTTAAGACCGTCTATTTTATTTCTTCATGACTATATTATTTGGATTCAAATACCAAGATTTATAAAGTAACGTGACATTTCTCTGCATTCCTATCATTTTGAAATTATGGCAAGTATTAACTACAATCCTACTAATTTCTGTTTGCCGAATTTGGATCTATGCACCCTTTTTTCCAAGATGTTCGAGGACTACGTGACTTGACAATAATTCCAGCCCATCCTGATAAATAACCCTCTCCCAAAAAGAAATTTGGTGGATAGGACCAAGCACTGATGGCCTGTGCATTGGAGAACAGGGGAGGCTAAAGTCATAAGACTATATTGGAATTGGCCGCGGTGGTAGTGCGCCCTACTCACGATCGGAAGGCCGTAGGTTCGATTCCCAGATATTTTTCTTGAAAGAATTCATCTGATTGAAGCTGGGATGATTCTGCAACCGTGTTAGGAGTCACACGTTAAAAGGTAAGACCTCGTTAGTCCTTAGCTCGCACAAGTTTCTCAACTTCTGAGAGTTGTCGTTCGTATGGGGGCGACAGCTGATTACTGGAAAAACCCGCCGGAGGCGCGAAAATTTTTTGGGGTACCGCACCTATTTAAAGCAAAATACGTAATAGTTGCATAAATGCAAACAAAAATTGTGTATTGCCGAAAATTATACGTATAAAACTGACAATTGAAAAAAAACAAAAACAAGGAAAAAGAGTTGTCTTTGAGTTATTTAATATAAATTAACTCTTCTCAGTCATTAAATAATACTTTTCTCTTCTAATATAACAGTTTTGTAAAAATTGCTAAAAATATTTTATAAGCATAAGTAAGTACTTAATTATGCTTATAAAAACAGGTCTAAAAGTAAATTTTATTGTCCAGCAAGAACCAACGGGGAGGTGAGAGTCGTGTCTTGCCAGGAAAGGAAAGGAAGGATGGGGTAGGAAGGAAGGTTAAATCTGGTTTGTTTAAGCGAATTCACAAGGTACCCGCAAACTACTTTTAATCGACGGTCATTCAAGTTCAAGTAAAAATTAATGGTGAAGTAATGATACCCAAGCATTTTCAGAAAGAAATAATCATAATCATTTGTCAATATCTTTCAATTAATTGCGATGAATAGCCTCAAATTTTATGGGGAGGCTAAGCCTCCCTTGCCTCCTCTGACGAGCCGCCGCTGAGACCAAGTGAAAATAAAAATTCATTCTCCATCTGAGAGTACTTGTGACAAGACATACTGTCTTATCGCGTATTACAAAATACAGTTGATCGTTTGCAAGAACCGTAGAAACATCTTGTTGCAAGACATGCCGTCTTTCCAGATATCGGTTACAGTACCAATCTCGTCTCGTGGTTTTTCACCACACATTTCTTTGTTTTTATACATTAGGGCTTATACTATAAACTCATAGGAAATAAAATATTACATAGATATTAATTTATCTGGTCAAAAATTATGGGGAAATCTAATTATTTTTTTAAATTGTAAAGTTTGGATCAAATCAATAATTGAAAAACATTTATTATTTCAATTATTGGTTGCATGACATGGTCCATTTCAAAATGTTTGGATGCCAATGATTCCTGATGATTTATACAGTGAAATACCACAAAATTCCCTCATGTTCTATGTTTTAATTTGATTACAACGCCAGCCATGGCAGGAGCGCCATCCGTAGTTGTGATGTCGTTTATTGAAGTCAAGTTCATATTCTGCTATCAAATGCTCAATTGCAGAATAAATATCACTTGCTGTCAATGAAACGTCGGCAACTTTTGACATACAGCCTTTAATAAAATCAGCATCAGTGAAAGGTTTTGATCTCTTCGCGATTTCTAATGCAATCATCAAACTTGATTTCAGGGCATCTTCGCTCTCAGTATTAGATTTAGTAAACATCGATTGTTGAACAATCGAATTTTGATTTATGATTCGTATCATAGTGTCTCTAAAAGTTAAACTCCTTACAAACAGCAACTGTTTGATTGTAAATCAAACACAGTGATTTACCTTTTCATTCTATGAAAAAATATGCAATTTCCCATTAAGACTGAAAAACTCTGTACTCACTATCAACTTTACGTCTTTGTGACATTATGCCAAGATCGTAACAATTATGGAACTCGACACAACAATTATGGATATCGCACGCGCACGACACAAACACAATCACTACTTCGCAGTAGAACTAGAATCCTTCTCCGACCGTATCGCTTCGATTACTCGACTTAACAGACTCACGTTGCGCCGAGTTCTCTACGAAAATAGTAGAGTATTTTCGCTTGTTGCTAAGAGATGGCGTTACTGTCTATGATTGAGTTGTTTACTAGAACTAAATAAGTACCTAACTAACATTCTCTCGCATGTCTAGGCACGCGCTTCTTTTCATGACACATTGTGATTGCGGGCCGTAGTGATACGGCTGATATACTCAGGTGAGTGTTCGGTTGGGATCTTTTGCGATCACAGCCGGGCATTTGACTGTGTTAATCACATTCTGTTATATGTGTGATAAGCTAACAGCTATTGATATTCGAAGTCACTTCTTGAAGTGGATCGAATCATTTTTATCTGGACGCCAACAATACGTTAGTGTTTCGAATATTACGAAAAAAATCGGTAAATGTTAGTAAATGTCATCACTGTGGGTCACCTACAAGGATCTGTTTTGGAGACATAACATCTATAAGTTCACCAGTACATTTCACAATTTATGCAGGTTACACTTCTATTCTGATATCTAAACAAAGCAAATGCAGCTTCAGATACACGGTCCAATAATGTACTATCGAATCTTTATGAGTGGTTTTGCAGGAATTCTCTTTATCTCAACTCAGAAAAAATACATGTAGTACACTGTCATAATGAACAGAAACAGGTAGCCAATATATACATTAAAATTGGCAATCATCAAATTGACAAGGTATCATGTATGAAATTTTCGGGTCTATATGTCGATGAGTGTCTTGATTGGAGGAGTCATTGTGAGACAGTCGTTTCAATTATGAATTCTGTGATATATATGCGTTCTTAGTCATAACCAGTTGACTATGTTGTACTTTGCTGAGGCAGAATCTCGCTTGAAATATGACATTATTTTTTGGGTAGGATGGTGTCTTCAACATCTTAGTCTATCGCAGTCGAGTGATGGGTATGGAGGTTCTTGACACATTCGCTATCAACATGTCCAGCATATGCGATCTCAGGAGTCCTTTAGGAATCCTTTAATTAACATCTACGGCACTTTTACGGTATTGACGAAACACCGGTGTTGCCCTATGCTCCCCACCCCCAGGCCCACCCCAGGCTCACAAAACGTGGAGTTTTCAGCTTCCGCTGAAGCGAATATCACCGGAAAAGACGAAGAAAATTGGACTAAATATCGATATTTTCTCTCCAAACTCCTCAGACTCTACCCAGATCACTCTGTCGAAACAGTTGTTCTGATTGTTGAAGTCTTTGATGGAATGATGCCCTGTCTACTCCCGAAAATCCGCCATCTTGCGGCAAGGTTGTCATTATTGGCTCATTGCGTCTGCTTAGGGCATATGATTCTCGGACCCAATGTTCACTTACCCCACGGTGTGGGAAGTGGTCATTGGTTTATAATGCTGGCGCGCCTTCACGACTGTGTATGAGTTTCGGGAATAGGGCCCGATCAGAGCAAACAATAATAACAATGATAATAATGATAATAATGCATGAAGTCTGAGTCGATTCCACAGATAATGTTTGGAGTACAAAAGGTTTACAAAAAAGTGATTACCGTATAATTCAAAGTTCATATGAAAGTAGTTGTTTTGAGAGGATTTTTCCTTCCAGTTTGTATTAGAAAGTAACTTCTATATCTACCTTGATTGCTTTCTTCCTTCCGTCGTGAGTGTCCCCCCTTTTTTCATATAAATGGAGAAGAAGAAAGCCAATAAGCTTTTTTTCAACCTCCATCGTAATGACGATTTACCTAATTAACATTTTCTACGACACTGCTTTGAGAGAAGCATTAAACGATTTCCACAGTGTGCAGAGTATCTATAATGAGAAATCTGGAATCACTGCATTTTTTTTATAAACGACTGTATGTTCTGTACGGTCTTCGATCTTCTAGAATTAGTAAAAAAAGTACAGCATCACATAACACATTTAGGTAGAGTTTGGGTTAGGTCCAAAGTGAGTGGGTCTATTCGACCTTCCATCGCAGTTTCTAAACAGTTTTTCTGTTCTGAAGTGTACATTTTTAGGTTCGCTTCAGTTACACAGATTTTTGAAACTTTTCAGTATCTTTATATGCACCGATGGTAAATAATACAAAATAAAACTGTTCGCATTTTAATAATACATTAACCTAGCTAAAAGTACAGGATACATTTCTACATATCTTTTAAACATGGAAACTAATTTTTCTATTAGAAATGGTAATGGTAATAGTGAACAATAATTTCATCTTGATGATTTTCTACTTTGATTCACATCGTTTGTTTGAGTAACGTTATGTAGGAGTAAGAAGTTTTCAGGATCTGGAAAGAAAAACGTATACACTCTCGTGACTTCTGAAATAAGAAATTATTAATCGAACGATATGAAGAAATAACAATATAAAATTACCAACACTTTACTGTGCTTCTGCTGGAAAAATCGTCACTTGTTTAATTTGTAGTAAATGTTTCTTAATATGACTAATAACCAGTCCATGCAAAGCTTATTCTTAAATCATCTGAAAATGGAACTTTTAACAGGTGATGATCGACTGTATTGCCAAACATGCGCCAAACTAACTGCCTGTCATAAGAAAACAAGTGTAGCTGAGGCATCAGTGAATCTAATAATAACACTGATGATCTTCAAGCATGACTCAACCTCTGACGAAAGTGCCAAAGTCTTACGAAGAAGGTTCGAAATAGATGAACACTTCAATCTAGCAGACCACTATTATAATCTTCATGGAGTCATTGTTCACTGGGACAGAGGACATTGGCAGATCAAGATCTTCAGATGATGTGGTGCTGCAGGTTTTTCCGGGTTTTTCTGCAGCTGTTGTTGTTTCATTATTTCATGATTTGTATTTTGTAAGTGTTATACGATCAACATCTTTGGAAAAAAATTCACAAATCCGAAACACTTTTACAGAGGTGTTTAAAGTGGTGTGATATAGAAATGAGTAAATAAGTAGGTATGAGTAGTACAAAAATTGACACACGGGGACAGTTTTACTCAAAGTACCTGGGACAATTGCATCTTCAAATATGATCTATAAAAATTCTATAATTCGTCGTTTGTATGTAATATACGAATTGTTATCTGTCTTATCACTGTGTTTCCACGGAATAGTTTTGAACAACCTCTTCAAAAGAGGTATAATAGTTACCACAAACCAGATTCTGTAGTCTGAAGTATTGGCTATTTGAGTATAAGGAAAACTTTGGGTTGGATCAAGAATCAATTTAGATACAAATTCTGTAAAATTCCCACCAGAAAAATATTGTCAAACAATTGTAAATCGCACAAAACCGACACATACATGGCTGACGCTCTTTTGCTTGTAGACAGTTCTGATATAAATAAGCTTAGATGTTTCAATCGTTATTTTCAGAACGATAAAATAGTTTTTCTACACCCTTACTCTAACAATACACTTATATGACCATAATTCGTTTCATGATGATATCCATTATTTTACAGATTTTTCATAACGATACAGATTATCAACCAATAGAAACCCATAATTTTTCAATCAAGAATCCTGTTCCTTTGTTTGTCCTAGATTCTAACCTAAGTAACTAATTGCTTTATTTGTCAAAATCAGTTTTCATATTACCTACCTATATTATCAAAATGTCTGAAAACAGCGATATAGAAGGAATACCATCGACTCCAATATTTTTAAAAGATCAGATTAATTACAGTTGTTATATTCAATATAAATATAATTAGAATCTTTAGAGTTTTCATATATCCATGATAATACCATTAAGTTTGTGTTTTTTTTTTAAATATGAGTTAATTACTGTAAATGTGTTCAATACAAATATAATATTTATAGTTTTTCATTATTTATCGGGTTTAGAAAAAATAGCGTATGCAACTCTCATGTAATGGTTATTAATACACTCGCATATACCATACAAAACTCGCCTTCGGCTCGTTTCGTATCCCGGTTAATGCTCGTGTCTTAATAACCATCATTACATGATCGTTGCATAATGTACTATTTTTGTACACGGTACATTATAAATTTCGACATTTTATTGAAAAGAAGAAAGTAATATAAATAATGAAACAACAACAAAAATTAAATGGCGGTCCGGGGCGAGTTGATTGATTTCAGTGCATTTGCTTTTTCAGCTGCAGGAAAACCCTGCAGCACCACATCATCTGAAGATCTTGATCTGAATTGAAGGGGTTATATATTTTTTCTTTCCCAAATCTTGATCTTCTAGTGTCTTCTCTTTCATAAAATAAAATGTAGGGTGTCTCCAGAGGCTCCAATAAATTCAAGACATCGCCAGAACACTTAGTGACACGACTATCGTTAAACTTAAACTAGTCCGTTCCGACTTTGAACAATGCGTAACAATTACCAGATTCAACGCCAGAACCACAGTAAATAATATGATTGCATGAAGATTATAAAAGTGGTCTGCTAGATTGAAGTGTTCATCTAAATCGAACCTTCGTAAGAGTTTAATGCTTCCGTCAGAGGTTGAGTCATGCTTGAAGATCATCAGTGCTATTATTAGATTGACTGGTGTCACAGCTATACTTGTTGTATTATACTAGTCATTCAGTTTGGAGCATATTTGGGAATGCAGTTGATCATCACCCTTTGAAAATTCTATTTTCAGGTGATTTAACAATAATCTATGCACAAATTGGTTATCAGTCATATTAGGAAACGCTAGGTGAAGTTCCAGAAAGTCACATACGATAACTTTCAAAAAAAATTTGTGAGAACTAAGTCTGGTTGTTTTTTATAATCCTTTCATGTCAGTACTCAATATTAGAGAAATAAACGATCACATGATATGTATGTTGGAATTTTTCATATTTATAAGGATTAATTGAGATAAGAACTGTTCAATAACACTGAAGAGCTGAGGTTATTATCGTGATCTATTTCATTTGTGGGTGGTGCTGTCTATTATTGAGCCATTTTGCTTGATAGTGGCAAAGAAACAGTGTAATAGTTATTTTTTCATTTGTGGCAACTGAACTGTGTCCCATGCACGTTTGCATATGTTTTTTTATTGTTTCTACTGAAATTTCAATAGCGGTTAATAAAGTATTTTCTCATTTCGTGCTGTGCTGTATCTCTCATTAGTCTAAAGACGGTATGTGTTCGCTCTATTCGACTTAGAGTGGATCATGAAACTTGTTCACGATCTTGGCACATTTCATGGTTGTTTCTTTTGTGGTGATTGAGATACCAGCCAGTTCTGTTTGGACCACGCTGGTATTTTTTCCCATTCCTCACTTAATCCTTAGGCTTAGTGATCTGGAGTACACTCCACATGCTGAGCCTTCCAGATGGGGGTATTTTCAAAAGACAATTTCAAATGATAATTTTCATCAAATGACAAAAGATATGGTTATGGTGGTTAGACCAGTTTCAACAATAAACAGCGTCTTCATTAAAGTAGTTGTAATAACAATGGGCAATTCCATTTCATTTTTGTATTACGTTTATGTTTATCTCTTTTTGTCAGTAATTAATATATTAAACTTGATAGTTCGTTCTGAAACTTCAGGAGATCATTATCATAATGAAGGGGTCCAATTTGATATTACGTTTTAATAACTTTCTGAGCTTCTGTGATATGTATCAAATTATAGAGTTAAAAATTATAATGACAAACTTCTCGATTTGATAATTGCTAGTAACGAAAACAATTGCAAAGTAGTTACTGATGACGACCCACTAGTTCCGATTGATCGCCATCATCCAGGACTTATAATACAAACTTCACCAGGGCCAACACGAAAAAAATGTTCTTCTTCCATTAACCGGTATAACTTCAGAAATACCAATACTGAAAAACTTTGCAGATAACTCGGAGGAGTTGATTGGAATCAACACTTCAGCAACCTGAATGGCGTCGATCAAACATGCGAACGGTGAAGTCATACAAAATATAATAAAAAAGTGTGTACCCATGAAAAAATGCTGCTTCCGTAAGTACCCTAACTGGTATTGAAAAGATCTGATTCGTAAGCTGATAGTAAAAAATCACTATATACCTGAAAATGTATAGGCATCATTAACTACTTTTTTATCGTGAAAAGTTCAGAGAGATGAGGCATTCAGTTAAACGCGATATAGATATTTCATATAAACGTTTCATTGCGAACTCCAAACAAAATCTGAAAAAAATTTCCTCCAGTTTTTGGAGCTATGTGAACTCGAAGAATGATAAATCTCGAATTCCAGGACATATGTATTTTAATGATCAAATATTGTCATCACCTAACGCTATAGTCAATGCATTTGCAACGAACTTTGAAAGCGTGTATATTTCTAATAATAATCTAAAAAATTCAAACTGGAGTAATGGTGAATGTCTCAACATCAGTGATTACTTACATCTTAGTGAAATGTCGGAAAATGACATCATCTCGGCTCCCAATAAGTTGAAAAATAAATTGACAATTGGACCAGATGGCATTCCAGTCAAACTTGTTAAGAATCATATTGCTCTTTTCGCGAAGCCTCTGTATCACTTACAAGCTCATGCTGAAAAATTGTTACTTTCCGAATATATGAAAGCTATCGAGGGTATGCCCTATTTTTAAAACCGGCAAGAATTCGGAAATAGTAAATTATAGACCGATTACTATAATATCAGTGTACTCGAAATTAGTTGAAATAATTTTATCGGACCTCATTTATAAGCACGTAAAAAACACAATTTCCGAATTTCAACATGGTTTTGTGAAGTGTCGTGGCACTGCATCAAATCATTTTATTTTTACACAATATGTTTCTGACAAACTGGACCAACGTAAACAAGTTGATGTGGTGTATACGGACTTCAGCAAAGCATTTTATTGGGTTTCACATCATCAGTTGCTCATGAAATTATCAAGCTTTGGCATTTCGAGGAGCCTTCAATATCTGCTGAAATCATATCTTAGTGATAGAAAATTATTCGTGGAATACTAAGGAATTAAATCGTTTATATTTAATGCAACTTCCGGGGTTCCTCAAGGTTCAAACTTGGATCCACTATTATTACTTCTGTTTGTTAATGACATTTCTGATAATATCAATTTTGAAAAACTACTTCTTGCTGATGATATGAAGATTTTCAGGGAGATTGAAGACTACTCTGATTGTATATCAATACAAAACGATATTACTGAGTTACATGATTGGTGTCAGAAAAATGAACTATCATTAAACAAAGGCAAATGTAAAATTATGACTTTTGCAAGAAAATCCTCAGTACACATATATAAATACAAATTGGATAATATAACATTGGCAAGAATTGCCGAATCTTTGATGAAAAACTAACGTTCTCGTCACATATCGAAGAAATAACATCCCGTGCAATGAAAATGCTAGGATTTGTTATGCGTAATAGCAAAGAATTCTCATCATTAGAGGCAATTACTCCCTATTCTGTAATTGGGTTCATCCTGCAGAATAGTGCATGGAATAAACGAATAAATGAATAAATAAATAAATGAATGAATAAATAAATAAACAAATAAATAAATAAATAAATAATGATCTCTTGAGGGCACTAACTTGGTTAGCAAAACGTGCGTTGAGAGATCGTAATTTTGTTCTGGTGTTGGAAAATGTTTTTAATAGTATATCAAAATTTAAAATGGATCTTTCTCGAGAATTTCTGACGTGTTAGGAATCACACGTTGAAAGGTAAGACCTTGTTAGACCTCGCACAAGTTTCTCAACTTCTGAGAGTTGTCGTTCGTATGGGGGCGACATCTGATTAACGGAAAAATAGATTTTAAACAGATTTAAACAGATTAATGAATCTATACGTTACTTTATAAGCCAACTGTATGCTTTCTTTGTCACAGAAAAGTGAATGATAAAAAAATTGTGTCATATTTTGGGCATCACTCACCGCTACAATCGTTGAATATGTCATGGGGCCAAAAGGGCCAGCCCTCAGATACATCGGTTTCTGACATCGCATCATAACCACCCTCAAATCTTTCTGGAGGTCATTTTCCAGGTTGTACCATTCCACTGTGTAGATAGCATTGCCAACAGACATGCTCTGAAAATAATCCATTATATAATTAATAATAATAATAATAATAATAATAATAATAATAGACCACCAGATCAAGACGATATTTGTCGTGGAGTTTTCAGCTCCTNAGCAGTAATTTGAAGTTGATAGTGTCAAATGCTCTGCTGAAATCCAGCAGTACCAATATTGCACACAGACCTTTATCCATTGAGGCAATGATATCATCGACTATATTAAGTAAGGCTGTCGTACAGCTGTAGCCTTTACGAAAGCCAGATTGAACAACAGGCAATAGTGAGTGGTCGGCTAAATGCTGTCTTATCTGTACTTCAATGGATCTTTCTAGAATCTTGGAAAGCATGGGTAGGATACTTATTCCTCTAAGATCCTTGTATTCTGAAGGATTTTGTTTCTTGGGTAGAACTTGAACCACTGCTCTTTTCCAAACAGTAGGGACAACACCCCTTGAAAGGCAGAAATTTATGATGTGTGTAATATATGGCACAATTAGAGGACAACAAAGTTTGATAAGTTTAACATTCAGCCCATCACAGCCCATTGCATTGGAATTAATTTCACTAATACTGTCATATACAAAAATGTCATTGACTTCTTTGAATTTAAAAGTGGAAGGAATAATATTGTTGGTGCTGTAAAAATTCATAAGATATTCAGGTGGGGCAACATTTGTAATGGAATTTATTAAAAAATTATTAATTTCACTTGGCTTCTTTAGATTTTCAGGAATTTCTTGATTTTTGTTTTTCAAGAAGTTATTTGTTCTCAGTGTTTTTGCCACAGCTTTTTTGAATCGGAATTCTCAAACTGATACAAAAAGTATGCCCTTTTCTCCCTTTTTATTGCTTGGTTTGTATAAGTCCTGAGATCTTTATACAATTGAAAATGAGCGACTGACTTTGTTCGTTTATATTTATTCAGAGCTTTATTTCGTTCATTCATCATTTGTTGAAAGGCAAATGTCGTCTAATACATTTCTATCAACCGAGAAAAGCATTTCAAGTGAGCAGGTGCACTTGAAACATTTTTCAACTTACCACCTCTGAAACAACAAAAATTTAAATAATTTAGTATTCAGGAGGAATCTGATGAGATAATAATAATAATATAAGAGCATTTATTAATATAGGAATCCTAATATACATAATACTGTTATAACAATCACATTTTGAAAATACAAGCAAAAGTATGACAAGAATAATAAAAATAAATAAAATTAGAGGATGGAGTGTACAACTCCCGATAGACCAATGAACTGAAAAGCTGATATAAAAGGAGAAGAAATGTTAAACTCAAACATATTTTTCTTTCAGATATTTAGTTAGATGGTTTTTAAGAATTAAAATGGAGTCACTACATTTAATTTATATTATTGTAGTCCAAGACACCCTTGTGGAAAAGAGAATTCAGTGTCATGGTATATTTTGTTCGGGTAACATTCCCTCGTGTAGGGTAATCATGAATTTCATTTTGATAAGTTATGAACTGGTTGAAATAGGTAGGAATTTTTCCAGTAATAATTTTGAAAATAAATATCATGGAAAAATAGGAAAGCCTGTCTTTTACAGATAGACAGATCGAGAACCTGAAGCATGGTCATTATAGGGGTGTATCTATTACAGTTTAGGAGTATACGAATACATCTATTTGGTAGTTTTTGCAAAGAGGATATAGAGTTTGCATCAAAAAGGTTGAGAAGTGTTGGACAGTAATCAAAATGAGGTCGAATTATGGTATTATAGACTGTTAGTAATGTTTCAAATGTCAACGTCTTACTAATCAGTCACAGCATGGGTTTTCAAGAAAAATCCATAGAAATTGATGTTAAGGACTTCATAAAAAACAATTTGCATAGAATTTAATGGATAATTATGAAGTGGATGTATTGGAAATGACAATGAACCATTCTGGCAGAGAGCGACCGCTTCGAAGAATATTCATGATGCTTCCATTGGTGTAGGAATTATGGAACAGTCGCGGAGCATAAATAGGCGGAATAAATCAATGGAACAAAGAACCCAGAGCCATGAGAATATTTCAATATACAGTGTGTGAAACCCAAATGGAATAAATTCATTTTTCCGGTTATGGTACATATTTTAACAAAATCCCGAATCACGTTAAATTTAAATTATAATTTGACATACATTAACGGAAAAATGCAACCACTACCTTCAACTCCCGTTGAATAACAGGTACAACCCCCAATTCTTTCAATGGGAAGTATAATCTTGTGATATATCGTTTGAGAGGTCTCTTCATTCTCTATTCAAAAATGTTATTGCTCTCAAGTTTATCGCAATAATTGAGATAAAATAAATTAAAATCATGTGGTTACCGAAATTCGATAAAATACACTCAAAACTTATTGCAATATACTCAAAACTTATTTCATATTGAGGTATTGATTATGAGAAAGTAAGCAAAAATAATAGCAATGTTCTTTTTAGATGGTATCCTTTAAAAAATTGTAAATAATTTCCGTGGCAACGTTAGTTCAAAACGCCTTGTCAATTTGTTTTGTATGTTACAACATTATTGGTCAGTATTTTATTTTGAGTTTAGAGTTCGTTAACTTCAAGTCTGACAAATGGTTAGATTAACGAAAATGCATAAAGTAACAGTATTACCTACAAATGATTAGTTACGGAGATAAAACCCGAACACAACAGGAAGTAGCTCGCCTATTGCATGAGAAATTTCCTAATTTATCGCCCATATCTCAAGGAACAAAAAGCAAAATAGTTTCGCGAGCTTGGTCATGTGGGGCAGATAAAAAAGCAGTTGCCAATGCAATGAGTAATGAACTCAAATTAGATGTGACGCTTGATTTTTTCGGAAAAACCACATACATCGAGTAGACAGGCATCCACTACATTCAATGTTAACCATACATCGATAGTAAACATATTAAAAGAAAATAAAATGTAGCCCTATAAAATGATACCTACTCAGAAGCTCATGGAAGACGATTTCGATAGAAGCAAATGATAGACATGTTGGATAATAATATCATCCAATAAGAAAATGTTATGTTTTCTGATGAGTGTACTTTGTCTCTTAACGGTCATGCTAATCGCCAAAACTGCTGCTACTGGTCAACGGAAAATTATTTGGCACTACCTCAAAATGATGTCATTCCAAATGTATATCCTGATCCCGGAAACCCAGTGAATATGATCTGGTTTCAGCAGGATGGAGCATCACCACATCACCGAGTTGATGTCAGGCAATACCTCGATACAACATTTCCCAATCGGTGGTAGGGGAGGCGAGGATCGATTGAATGGCCAGCACGATCACCTGATCTTTCATCATTAGATCTCTTTTTATGTGTACAAAACTAAACCTTCAGATTTGAATGACTCAAAAGAACGAATAACGCTTGCGATTAGGTCGGTCATGCCTGATATGTTAAATAATGTTAGAATACAGTTTTATTTGAGATTAGGATGTTGTCAAGACGTCCACGGTGAACATTTCGAACATCTGCTCCGTTAACATCCATAGTTATTTTTCGTATTCTACATTTCATTACGTTATGCATTACATTTTAGTTTTTGAGAGTATTTTATTGAATTTCAGTAATCACAATATTTTAATTTATTTTATCTTAATTGTTGAAATGAATTTGAAAGCGATAACATTTTTAAATAGGGAATGAAGAGACGTTTCAAACGATATATCACAAAACTATACTTCCCATTTAAAATATTGGGGGTTGTACCTGTCATTCGAAGAGGGTTGAAGATAGGGGTGACAATTTTACGTTGAAGAATGTCATATTATGATTTACATTTGAATTGTTTCGGGATTTTTTAAAATGTGTACGATAATCGAAATAATGAATGTATTCCCTTTGGCTTGTTGAAAATATGTTACCGCTTCTAAAAGCCGTTGTCCACCCCGGCAAACAATAAAAGTGGAGAACATCCATCCAAAGAAGAGAGATGTTGAATCCAGGGGAATTTCCTGAAATCAAAAATTCATAAATTACAAGAGATGATAGTTCAAGTATGAAACTTACCGTAAGAAATCTGTAACCAGCTACCCCCAAAACTGGACCTGTTAAACTAATGTGGACCATCATGCAAGGTCCAAAACAGCTATTCATCAGATTCCCCATTCTGGAACAGAAACGTAACTCAAAAATGGTAATATATAAATATACAGTCATAAACTTATAACACAATTACCTACTACACAATATCACAATTTTCTCAGTTGGTTGATTGAACTTACTGGATTACAGTTTTGTGATACTGAACCGCCAAGTAAAACTTTTCTCTCCTGACTGAAGGATCCTCTTCAGCTAAGGCTTCTACAAAAGTGTCTCCCACATGTTCGAAACGAATAATGAGATGCTCCACAGTTTCCATCATTGTATAAGAGAGAACTCCCGCTGTATGATATACAACGAATGAAGAGTATACCTGAATATGAATCAATGGTTACTTCTACCCTGCGGTGATCTTACCGACTGCGCCATGCATCAAGTGTCTAATAAAATATTCCTACCTGATAACCGTATACGATCGTTTTTAGAGGAAAATAATCGAATTCGAATGGGAGCCATGTTGAACCAACTAGCCCACACACTTCATTTGTGTTTTTCATAATATTTTCTGCTTTGCACTCATCAACCGTTAGAAGGGTAGAAGTTGTCATTCCTGTTACTACGCACATATGCCAGGCAAAGTACCATTTGGAGAATTTGTTCAAGAGCTTGTTTTTTCTTTCAAAGTTGTTTGGTGTTCCATAAGTAGTGAAATCTGCAAAATAAGGATGATAATTCCAATCAGATACTGTATTTTCCAAAGCAGAAAATCTGTTGACTTTTCATACTTCAGATTTGTTGAAAGAATTTGAATATTACATAAAAAATTAATGATCTTGTAATTCACTTTGTTCAATGAATAAGTCATTAAAAAAACCTAATACAAGTCAGCTACCAAAGGTTACTGCCACAATGCCGTTTGCAAACAATATAGAAACTTAAAAATTTCTATCTCTTTTTTATCCATCTGATGAAATTGGAATTTGTGTTTCAAAAGTCCTTTAGCTCTTCTGTTGACCAAATTGACTGACCTGCTCACTGGTCCTTGCTTGTTCGTAAAACAAAAACAACATCGTAATCATGCCTCAGCTACAATATTCACCAGATTTGGCCCCCTGTGACTTTTTTCTGTACCCAAGATTGAAGATATCCATGAAAGGACGCTTATACTGACATAAGTGTATTATATCAGAGGTGGAATACTTTGAGGAGAACATAATAGAAATTGATGAATAAGTAAATATTTTTGCGTATATCATTTGCTCCAGTAACTGGTAAGGAAACACATTATTGTTTTCTGCTCACTCATAATCCAAAATTAATTTTGTATTCTCCAGATCCTTGTTTGAAAACAAGTTTCCAAGTGTTTGTAAACACTTCGATTGAAATCATTTTTCATTAGAACGGAGTCCATATTGATATGACAAGATTTTGCTTCTTGCTTCATACCAGATAGAGATAGAGAGTGAACTTTGCTTGACTTACTATGAAACCAATTGGTGCTTTAATTTATATTCGAAGGTGTGAACGAACATTTTGTTTTTTTTTGTTCTCGGGGTTGTTCGTGGTTTCCAAAACATTACACATTACAGCTGAGCAGTTCTGAATAATACTTTCTGCTATTTTTACCTTTTGAATTGCTGGTTCATCTATACTAAACTGTACTAATAATATAAATGTGAAAGTTTGTGAGGGTGGATATATGTATGTATCTTTGACTGAACGGATTTAGGTGAAACTTCACATAAATACAGCTTATACATCAGAATAACATACAGGCTACAATTTACAAAGGTTTTGTGTAATTTTGGTCATAATATAACGATAAGTATTAAGTAAGTCAGAAAAATTCTTCTAGTGGTAGCCACTATATGCAAAATACTGAGCCATAAATATAATTAAATTGGACACTTTTTTTACAATGCACGTTCAAGAATATCTGTCAAATTCTTATGAAAATTGATACAATTGTCGTTTCAAGTATTTAATATCGATAAACTTTGTCTTTTACACTAAGTAATTTGGACGATTCGTTCAAAAGTTATCACGATAAGATTAACTTTACGCAACGCAGTAAGACATTACGCGTCGCGTCTACTGAAAGATGACGGAGGAAGATGCGCGAGGGTAGAGGGGCGGTCTAAGCAATGAAGCGCCATTGCCGAAAAAGCGACCCGAACGCGGGCAGTGCAGTTGGCATATTTTTTAGTTACTGTATTTTTGAAATAAAAATATGAATTACTAGCTGTTGCCTCTTATATCAACTTACAGCCGAAGCTACTGAACCTAAAATCTGGAAATATGCAGGTAGGTTCTTTGTATAGCGCAAATAAGCATCATGGAAGGGAATCAGGGATTTCCACCCCAAGCGGAAAATAGGGGTTCAAAAATTGTATTGAATTTCGTCAGTTTTTGAGTTGGAAACCTGAAGTTATGGGTAAATAAAAAAATAAAGTAACTATTTGTTTAAAATGGTCTGTCACGAAAGTGTGACAAACCGAATTCTACGTGAGCAAAGCCGCGGGTAACAACTAGTATTCAATATGGCGATTCAGAAATAGGAATGACCATTGGTCTTAAGGACGTTAATGTTTATTTTATAACATATCACGAACTTTCTATTAGTTGCAACGGAATATTTTTTCCTCGTGATGAATTGAAGTTGTCATGACTTGCGCTGTTTCAAGTTAAAAATTCATATGAGTTCTGTTTTGTTCATAATGAATACTAGTTACTTGTGATGCACTGTTTGGAACCTTTGGTGTGGTAATGAATATTACTGGAGTTTTTTCCCAACACCAAAGCGTTATTTTAACACTTCGACGCGTGTTTCGATCACCAAGTGATCATATTCAAGAGGACGGTTCAAGAGGAAGGTTTAATCTTCCTCTTGAAGATGATCACTTGGTGATCGGAACACGTGTCGAGGTGTTGAAATAACGGTTTAGTGTTGGGAAAAAGGTCTAGTGATATTCATGAATACTAGTTTGTTGAAAATGAATAAGTCGGTACAAGAAACATACCTGAAAACTGTTTATATAGTATGATAATATCTTTGATATTTCCCAAGAATCGAAATACGAAGTAAAGTGCTCCATGGTATGAAATAATAGTTCCAATGTCTCGATCGACGTTTATGTAAGTACCACCTGAAAAAATGATAGAACTATTTCGTTCAACTCAAAGAAAAAACTGTGAATATCATAGCTGATCAAGTGACAGTTCAAATTCATAAGTTGATGACTTGGAAATGAAAAAAATGGTAAGTGTACATTTTTTCAATAAGAAACAAACAAAAAATTACTCCTGCTTACTATTTTTCAATATGATGTAATCTTAAAAAATTATTTTAAAACTTTTAATAATTTTAAAATACAATTCATGAAATTATAAAACAACAACAAAAATTAATTGGCGCTCCGAGGCGACTTCATTGATTCCATTGGCGCACTTGCTTTTTCAGCTGCAGGAAAACCCGGAAAAACCTGCAGAACCACATCATCTCAAGATCTTGATCTGCCAATATCCTCTCTCTCATACAGTGTTCATCAATTTCGAACCTTCGTAAGAGTTTGGTGCTTCCGTCAGAGGTTGAGTCATATTTGAAGATCATCATCAGTGTTATTATTAGATTGATTGGTGCCCCAGCTATGCTTGTTTTCTTATAACAGTCAGTTAGTTTGGCAGTACAGTCGATCATCACCTGGTAAAAGTTCCATTTTCAGATGATTTAATAATAAGCTTTGCACGGACTGGTTATTAGTCATATTAGGAAACGCTGGTTGAAGTTCCAGAAATTCACATACGTTTTTGCTACCTCTTGGACATTTACTACAAAGTAAACAAGAGACGAGATAGACTGTACGGAATAATTCAATCCAGAGTGGTCAGGAGTATTGATTCTGCTATTGTTTTGCTCACGAAGAGTATTCAACAAGAACCCTAAGAATTCGGAAAAATCCTCCTTCTGTCCTAACGAGTATCTGGTAGATTTCAAAGACTCCAGGAAATCGGTTGGAGGGAAATATGTCACATTCTTACGAAACTGCAGCTGCATGAACTGGAGTTTGAGTTTGGTGAATAGGTAGGAAATATTCTCGTTCTCGTTCATCATTAAAACCTCGTTTTTGAAATTCTTGTGAAATGCTATTCATATAGCAAGTGTTTCTTAATTTGAAGGAAGATGACTCAAAAATTTATCCGCACGGGGGATTTTTTCTATGCCATCATCATAAGTAGAGAAAATCCTCGAATAAACGGTTTATGGTGCATGTAACTTTTTAGAAGGCGAATCTATTTCGATTCAAAATATTTATATATTTTGAAAAAATGATATCTACATCTATATTTGGATCCAAGCCTTGGCCCAGGTCTACCCAACTTGAATAAACGATAGCGTCCGCTATAGGACACTGTCATATTTTGGTGAACCTACCAATAATATCGCTCGTTTTTTAAAAAAGGAATGCTTGGATGTGGCTTACAGAACAAATAATAATTTAAGCACTTTTATCAAAAACAATGAAGACAAAAGTTCAATGTCGGATAGATCAAGACTCAAGACTATATAAATTGATTTGTGGCTCTTGCTCAAAATTTTACATTAGCCAACGTGGAAAACTTTTTCCAATGTAATGAAGAGCATAGAAGTAGTTTCGTAGTTTCTTGAATGGAAAGACCAATTCCACATTTGCAAACCAACTTTTAGCAGAGTTCAATCACGACTATGACGTATTACATTTAGAAGAGAAAAGTTTGGAACTCAGTCTTTCAGAATGTTTAGAAATGAATAGATTTGAGAATTTGGGTCATTTACTGAGTGACCAAATAGATCTAAATAATTCTCCGTTACTGAATGTTTTTGTCAAATATGGAAACTGGTAATTCACTGATACATAAGCTCAGGTTTTTTCATGCATTACATGTTCATTTTAACTTTCTTTTTTTTGAACCTCCTCTTCTTTTCTTAGACGTTAATTGATTCATTCTCATTCATTCACGCAAGAAAAAGCTATTGTATATTGTATAGGAAAATACGTGTTGAATACAGGGGAATTTTTCTAATATTTCAATAGAAATTTCAAATATGGTCTTTTCTTATAATGAGGGAAATTATTTTGGATCCTCACTGTTTTGAATATTATATTGCTTCCAACAAATACTGAAGATTTTGCAGAATCAATCTAAAGTAACTATCTATCAGATTAGTTGAAAGCAAATAAATTTGAAATATAGGAACTTATAGAAAAGAATTAAATACTCACTTCGTATGTTCACTACCAGATGAATTGCTGCTCCTAGTGACAAATATATTGTAGTCATACTGAGCAGAATGAACTTGATATAAACATTTTTCTTGGGATCATTGATTTCACTTTCTCGTGGGAACAGAAACGGTATCCGAAGAAAATACATTGAGTTTTTGAGCACAACTATTTTCTTGATGTTGTCGATATTCATATTCCTTCAAAAGAGCAGTATTTATTTCCCTCGATCAGGGATTCAGATTGTGATTGTGAGTGATCTATTATATTGCCCTAATAAAGTTGATGGATTTTGGTGGAACGTTAAGTAGGTACCTACGAGGGTGGAAAAAAGGGCAAGGCAAACGTGAATTATGTGAAGTATCTGTCGAGATGTGCTGTGCACGATACTACAAATAAACGGAGACTTTCGAGACTATTTTTCTGGTACCAATACAAACCAAAACTAGTCAATTGAGAGGAGCATAATTTGACTACTACCAGGGTGTTTGAAACACCCAGGCGCTGTCGCAAATGATAGTGTTAATGAACGCACTGTTCGACGTTGGTGTGCAAAATTTCGTTCCGGAGATGTTAGCCTCGAATATGAGCCTCGAAGTGGTCAACCTACAGTGATCCAGTACGAAGATTTGAGGATCCTGGTGGAGACTGACCCATCACAAACGAAAAATGGGATGGAGGAAGAACTGGAAGTCAGCTCCCATGCGGTTTTTGGTGGTTTGAAACATATTGGAACGATCAAAAAGCTAGAAAAGTGGGAGCCTAAAGAGTTCAACGATTGGATTGTCACGTCTGATGGAAAGTGGAACCTCTACGATAACAGGAGACGTTCTAGACAGTGGTTGGGCACCGATGAGCCAACCAGGAACTTCCCTATGGCAAAAACCCATAAAAAAACAACCATGGTTACTGTATGGCGGTCAGCGGCTGATGTGATTCACTATAACTTTTTGCAACCCAGCCAAATCATCACAGCAGAGTCCTATTGTGAGAACGGGTTGGCTGTCCTTGTGCATCTTTCACTGCCTGAACCACTGTGCATGCTGTTTTTGGTGAGTGCATTGGCTTGGGGGTTGAGCAAACCGGCCATCGGATGCTTGCTTCCACGTAGCCCCACTGGATTTCCCTACTGAATGGCATCCGAACGAGGCTTAATTAAGGTGTGTGTATTCATGCCGAAGATGAATGACACTGAGCCTATCAGATACCGGGCGCCCTCTCGTCGTAGCACCGCTTTGTCATGGTAATGCGGGGCTCTGCCGTGATTGACCTTCATTCCCTAGCTACTCGTGGGACTTTAATGAGGAGTAGACTTGAAAATTCTTTCTGAGTCTATAGAGGAGATGGATGTCGTGTTTACAACTCCAAGTGACCTCCCTGTGAATTCAGTTCAGGAGCGAGTCTACAGAGGAGATGGATGTCGAGTTTACGACTCCAACTGACCTCCCTGTAAATTTAGTTCAGGAGCGAGTCTACAGAGGAGATGGATGTCGAGTTTACGACTCCAACTGGCTTCCCTATAAATTTAGTTCAGGAGCGAGAGCTTTTCAACTCCCCAACTCTTGATCCAATAACTGAACCTAAAAAAGAAGTTTGAGTCATCTCCTCAAGAGCGGGATACCTTATAAAACCGCCTTGCACCAAATTCTTGAGCGGCGTACGCAGAATCTGTTTCAGGTGGAGGAACAAACCCCCCATGAGCAGGTTAGCGAACATTTGCGTTCAAGTCATGATTCATCAAAACCAGAGGCGAAAAAGCCCTGCACGGTTGAATCTAAGACATCGTCAGCTGACGTGCAAAAACCCCCATATGGAAAGGTTGTCAAGGTGGGAATCTTGAATCTTGACTATCCGACTACCCCATTAACGATGAAACAGCAGAGCATATACTTTGTGCAGGATTTTAGAGTTCGGCAGAGCCATACTCTTACTATCTGACCTGAAAGACCACTCACCAAACAAACTAATCGGCTTCGTTAAGAAGCTGGGTTTATTTGGTCGAGTGTGAATAGGTGTGAGCCATAATAAACCCTTGCGGACCTAACCTTACCTGCTGTGAGGAAATTGACAACATGTACCGAAAACGCGTCAGCAGCAGCCGGCAGTGGTCAACAGAAGAGGTCCGATCCTGTTTGAAAATCAAACATATTGAGAATTCCGTCTCACCCACTATACTCTCCAGACCTCTTGCCAACCGAATACCATGTTTCCAAGCATTCCAATAACTTTCTCACCGGTAGAACCTTCGCCAATCAGGACTGGGCAGAAATAGCCTTCGTCGTCTTCATCGAATCCTGAGTACACAATGTTTATGCTGATGGAATTGTTTGATTTGTATTACATTGGCAAAAGTATACAGATTCAAATGCCGCTTATATCAATTAAATTGAATAGGTATTCACTGGAGTATTACAGTTTGAAGTATACCAAAGAAGAAGCTTCCGTTTCCACAGCCAGACTCCTGGGAGCCGTGGAAGACCTGACGATGCCAATCCAGGATATCCTAGACGATTCCCAATGGCGATCAGATAGAGGACAGCGCACAGCCTGGAACACCCCGAAGTCTCTTACCCCGGCCTAACACAACCCGATCCCTCAAGAATGACCACCGCTATGAACTCGGACATTCTAACCAAAAACACAGAATACTAACTTCGATAATATTGGTGGATTGGCTGCCCTTGTTCATATTTCACTACCTGAATCACTGTACATGCTGTTTTTGGCGAGTGCAGTGGCTTGGGATGTAGGGGTTGAACAAACCGGCCATCGGATGCCTGCTTCCACGTAGCCCCGCTTTATACGGAAATGACAGAATCACTTGTGGTTCTATTATTCCCTAACTGGGTGGCATCCCAACGATGGCTTAATCCTAAGGTGTGTGTATCCGTGCCGAGAGGATGAATGACACTGAGCCTATCAGCTGTCTTCGAGATACCGGGCGCCCTCTCGTCGTAGCATCACCTTGTCACGGAGCTCTGCCGTGATTGACTTTCTTTCCCTAGCTACTCCTGGGACTTTTAGGAATAGAGTAAACTGAAAATTCTTTCTGACGCTGAGTCTAGAGAGGAGATGGATGTCTAGCTTACGGCTCCAACCGACCTCCCTGTAAATTTAGATCAGAAGCGAGAGCTTCTCAACTGTCCAACTCCTGATCCAATAACTGAACTTAGAAAAAGGTTTGGTGGTGCAGCCAGGAAACGACTGAATCGTCTCCTCAAGAGCGGGGTACTTTATGAAACCGCCTTGTCCAAATTCTTGAGCGGCGTACGCAGAATATATCTCAGGCGGAGGGACAAACCCCCCATGAGCAGGTTAGCAAACGTTTGCGCTCAAGTGATAATTCATCAAAACCAGAGGCGAAAAAGAAAAAGCTGACGTGCAAAAACCCTCATACGGGAAGTTTGTCGCGGGTATCAAGGAGGGAATCTTGCACCTTGACTATCCGACTACCTCATTAATGATGAAACAAATGCAGAGCATATACTTTGTGCCTGCTCTGCTGGGGACCAAATCAGGTTTTTAGTGTTTGGCAGAGCCATACTCTCACCATCTGACCTAAAAGACAACTCACCATACAAACTAATCGGCTTCGTTAAGAAGCTGGGTTTATTTGGTCGAGTGTGAATAGGTGTGAGCCACAATAAACCCTTGAAGGTTGCGGACCTAACCTAACTTTGGATCTAACCTAAACTAACCTAATTTCGATAATTTAAAATTAATTTGTGAACTAAGCCAACTCTGAATATGCATGAACGTATACCAGTATCCCCTTATATCAATCATGAAGCATATGCCAACAAAACCAAAAACCATTTCTCTCTGACAGTTTGAAGTGAACTCATAGATACGGACAAAACTTTTGAAGCATCTAATGTCTAATATGTCCCCACTTCAAGCAGTCACATCAACATTGTCTCGCAAGAGCTCTAGATCTTCAAAAAATACACGATACTACACAGTCATTTGTAATGAGCGTTATATTTATTTGTATGATAATGCTAACAAGCAACATTTTCATGTTTTTAGAAAAAGGCATATCCAAATATCATTAAAAAAATTCTGTGGAAAAATATATATTGATGGTTGAAAATTGTCATCAGTTAATAAAGGGCTAGATGATCACCATCCAGATTCATCAATCACTGTTTGGAACCTTTGGTGTAGTAATGACTATTACTGGAGTTTTTTCCCAACACCAAATCGTTATTTTTAACACCTCGACACATGTTTCGATCACCAAGTGATTATCTTCAAGAGGAAGATTGAACCAGAAACTAACGCGAAGCTAACGCTATTTATGCTATACAGGTAAACCCTACAGGTGTACCACCCATACAGGTATACCACCCTAAATTAATTTTACAATTTTGCCTCATCTATTTTTTTACAATATATGTTTAACTGTATATAAAACAATTTTTTTTTGTTTTATATACAATTAAACATTTATTGTAAAATAAATGATAAGGCAAAATTGTAAAATTAATTTAGAGTGGTATACCTGTATGGGTGGTACACCTGTAGGTTATACCTGTGTAGCATACATAGCGTTAGCTTCGCGTTAGTTTCTAGTTTGATCTTCCTCTTGGAGATGATCACTTGGTGAACGAAACACGTGTCGAGGTGTTAAAAATAACGATTTGGTGTTGGGAAAAAACTCCAGTTATAACCATCCAGATCGATGGATTTTCAAGATGAAAATCTGTTGATTGGTCGCCTTGATTACCAGATCTCACGATTCTCAACATTTTTCGGGAATATTCCTGAAAATTGGTCATTTTCAAAAATTGGTGAATTAAAAGAAAGAATTGCTCAAGGGCGCAGTAGACTCTTTTTTTGTTTCGAAAACAACTCAATACACTGAATAACACATAAATGAAACTGAATTTACCTTTCAACTTTACAATTTCAGGTTGTAGTGTGGTCCTAGGGACATTTTTTTTCATTATAAACACTTTTGTTACATGTTTCAATAATTTTTTCTGATTTTGAATTGCCTTTTCAAATTCGGCTGTTACTCTAAAACAGTAGCATCGAATTTATTGAACCAGGTGCCAAAAAGTAGGGAATAAACATTTCTTTCGTTATTAGCAACTGCTTTCATCAAATCAAATCCTTTATTTTCCTATTTGATAATTTCATAGGAATAGTCAGAAAAAACTGAATTACATGGACTTTCGTGAATGTTAGTGAAAACACATTCTTCAGTTTTATCATCAATTTTGAATTACGTACCCCAATGTATGACGTCTCTTTCAAGTTTCTTGACTGAATCGAAACGAGGCATCTCAAATCTTTTATTCTAGTGCGGTTTTTTGTGGATTACATAGAACATATTTAATCAACACCGTTATTTATTCTGCACCATTTCTTGCATGCTCTGTCATTACATCAGCATATTCATTATGCAAAACCCAAACGTATATGAAACTCTACTAATTTCAAGAAATGGTGAGAAGTATGTATTTATAACTTGAGGGTCAAGGAGACAAAGTGATTACAGGTAACATTTTTGAAACCGATCATTTATTCTTATTGATATTTATTTCGAAAAAACCAGGATGATTAGTAAGGAGTCAGATGAAGAAATAGGTTTTAAAAACTATCTGAAAATTTGTTCACGGTTAGAAATGATATTTGTATATCCTACAGTTATATTTTATATTAATTATCAAGTAACTGATATGAAAATGAAGTAAGTATCAGATAATATTGGTTATAGTGAAAACAATATTTGTACTGAGTATGTTTCAGTAAAGAATTGAGAATCAACATTTCAGGCAGAACTCACTCACAGAAATGATTTACTCAAACATCTTAATGCATTTCAAAAATTGAATACAATGTAATAATTCTTATTTGAAAAGTAGTGCAAGTTTAGACATTGAATGAACAATAACAGTGGTGAAAAAAAACATTATTTTAAAAAGTGTTACAGCTTTTATATGGTTTTCATCACTTAATCATCAAATATTTTTGGGGAAACGATTATTAGTGAGTTACTTTCAACAGTGTGGATTGATGAGTGCCAATAATACTATCTTCACTGTAACTTCTTCAATATCAACATAATGTTGTATTCTGCACTTCTGGAATTGAAATAACATCCTCTTCATTGCCTTTAACAACATCTTAGACTAAAGCTGTCCATTTTGTATACGTTTCCTTCCTTGCATTGTGTGAATGTTTGCCGTGGTACGATTGATAGAGTGCACGTGCATTTGAAAAAGTTTGGTGCATTCAAAATATCCCTTCGTCCTGAATGCTATAGAAAGAGCGAACGAGTTTCTGAAGACTGGCAAGTTGCGCAGATAGCAGAGCCATAATCAATCAAGCAAGCAACGTGTACCTTCTCAATTGTAGCGGTATACAATCAGGGAAATAATGCTGCTCTGGGATCAATATAGAAGTATCGTGAGCCAAACTGATTACATAACCTTTCAATTTAAGATCTGGGGAGTTGTCAATATGAATAGTAAATAAAAAAGGTCTTAGATCTATTTCTCAAGGAACTACTTGAATTGCTGTATGGGAAAACTTATTGTTGTCTATGAATCACATAACATTGAGTATAGTTGTTAACAGTTTTTCAGTATAATATCATGTGATACGATGAAATGAATTCAATATTTGAGATACCATCCATTCCTTCAGCCTAGTCAAATTTTGAACTTCTGATCATCTGCATAACTTCTTGTGTATTCATAACTTAAATTTATAATCATTTCGAGAAAATTTTGAAATAACTGGTCAGAGGCGCAATTGAAATGGTCAAAGAGAATTTCTTGATGAAATGGATCTTACCACTACGAATAAAAAGTAGTATGTGAGTCATTATGAATAGAAACATTAGTTTGGCATTAATGATGAAAACGATTGTTGATGTATTCATTCACAGAAAAATGAACTTTATAACATTGAGACGATTTGTTCAATGAATAGTTACTACACTGATGAAAAAATTTAGAATTGCAATTTGTTTGGTGACGAATTGTGTGAATAGGATTCACATATTGAGAAATACGCATTCACCGTTCTACATCTTTTTTGATAGAAATAATTAGTATTGCTATTCAACGTGGCAATGCTGCTTCGGTCTTTGGAACTATTTCTCCTTCAAATAATTTTGATGAGATCATGCATTGCCCTAATTTCAGTACGGAACTGAAATCTCTTCGAAACAAGCCGAGATATGTGGATATTCATCAGTCTCTCATTGAGATTAATTCACAAGTGATTGATCCACCTTCTTCTTTTTCAGTGCGGTCAATGGACTTAGGTCATTCATGTGCCCCAAATATGAGTTGCAGTCCTCGTAGTTCTGGTTCCCTTTCAGTGGAAGAGCTTGATGAAGCAAGAGCCGAATTGATCCCTCTACGAAACCCTTCTTCACTTGGAAGGATCGATCGCAGCTTGAGAAATGGTTCTTATGGAGATTCTGTGAAACATGTTCTCTCTCACGAATCAGTAGAGAGCTGTCCTGAAAATCTAGCGAAGAAAATGGGATTGAATAATTTAGGAAACACTTGCTACATGAATATCATTTTACAAGTGTTGTTGAATGCTGAACGAGAACGGGAATGTTTCCTACTTATTCATCAAACTAAAACACTTGTTTATGCAGCTTCAGTTTCGTAAGAATGTATCATCTTTCACTCCAACCAATTTCCTGTAGTCTTTTAAGTCCACTAGATACTCGTTAGGACAAGAGGATTGTTCTTGGGGTTCTTGTTGAATACTCTTCGTGAGCAAAACAATAGCAAAATCAATAATCCTGACCGCTCTGGATTGAATGATTTCGTACAGTCCATCTCGACTTGTGTTTGTGAATCTTTTGCTGGAAAAATCCTCGCTTGTTTACTTTGTAGTAAAGGTTCAAGAGGTAGCGAAAACTTATGATGTGAATTTCTGGAACTTCATCTAGCGTTTCCTAATATGACTAAGAACCAGTCCGTGCAAAGGTTATAGTTAAATCATCTGAAAATAGAATTTTTAACAGGTTATGATCGACTGTATTGCCAAACATGCGCCGAACTAACTGACTGTTATGAGGAAACAAGTATATCTGAGACACCAGTCAATCTAATAATAACCCTGATCATCTTCAAACAAGACTCAACCTCTAACGGAAGCAAGAAACTTTTTCGAAGGTTCGAAATAAATGAACATTTCAATCTAGCAGACCACTATTATAATATCCATGCAGTCATTGTTCACTGCAGTTCTGGTGTTGAATTTGATCATTATTACGCCTTGGTCAAAAACGAAACGGACTGGTTTAAGTTTGACGATAGTCGTATCACGAAGTGTTCTGGCGATGTATTGAATCTATTGGAGCCTCTGGAGATACCCTAAATTTTGTTTTATGAGAGAGAGGACATTGGCATATCAAGATTTTCAGGCTGTAGGTTTTTTCGGGTTTTCCTGCAGCTGAAAAAGCAAATGAGCCACTGGAATCAATGGAGTTGTCCCGGAGCGCCAGTTCATTTTTATTGTTGTTTTTATTTTTATTTGAATACTTTATATAAGGTATATATGAATCAAAAACTCCCATAAGAAGCTAAAATGTATCAGTTCTGTTTGCAAGTTTGTACTGAGCTGAACAAAAGTTTATGATATTCAAAAATAGGTTAAATAATGTACAATGATAAGGAAACACATTCACATTTTAGGGAAAATCACTCGTATTACAGATCACAGAGTGAGTATTTTCATAAATTTTAAATGCATATTTCCTTCATTTCAGTATTGCTCCAAACATAAATTTGAGAATAAATAAAAGAAATAACACAACATCGTTTGCAACCAAACTACTTTAATCCTCAACTCTAAAATCAATTCTATCAAGTGAATTCATTAAAACTGATAAATTATATGACATTTTTTCTAATTTTTTTTCAGTGTTCTCCAGTAGTTTATCATAAAGTTGCTCCTTATGTTTACCTCTGTTGGAGAAGAGAACCGTTAACACTTTTTCCATCTTCAGAAACACCAAATCATCCACTAGTGTTGCTTTCCCAGGCTTGGCATGGCTTATGAAAAAGAAATCGTTCTCCTCTGAATCTTCCCTAAATAAATTTACAATCATCAATTTGATTAAGTTCTCATCATCTGCAGTCAGCTTTTGGTTCCTCTTCATGCTTCTCAGGATTGCAAGGGTGACGTATACCATGGCGTTGGTTTTATTTTTAGGCAGCGTCAGACAATTTGCATATCTGTGAACGTCAGCTTTTGGGAACACCCATTTCCGAACCTCAGAACCATCCTCTTCACCCCCACGAATTCTCGAGTTCCTCAGCTTGACCCCAGCAACCTCTTTATAGTACTGGTACTGTTCCTTCAAATAATCAAAAACGTCATATCCTTGTCCTTTAGAATAAAATACTTGCGCCTCTGCATAAGAAATCGTGATAATAGCTACATACAACGTGAGGAAAAATAACGAAATTAGCATGTAGAAGCTGTAGTAAGATTGGTGCAAGGGAGTTTTCAGCGATGAGAAATCGAAATCTTGATGGAAAGACAACGACATGAGAAGGAGAGTAACTGCGGAATCCAGTAGGTCTTTGAAATCGTTAGACTGATCCCCGAAAAATACCATACCAACGAGGGTGAAAATGAAAATGGTTAGCATGTGGTAAAGAAATATAGAAGCAATAGGTCCCAGGGATGATGTTAGAGTTTTCTCGGCGATCTTTATGATCAGTAAGAACTTCAACAGCTTCCACAGCCTCAAGGTGGCTATGAACACTAGAAAAGCTGCTAGGGAAGTGAGAGCTGTTTCTGCAAAGAAGAGGTGGAAGTAGTTGACAAACTCGTTATGCTTGGCCTTCTCTATTCTTTCGAGGAAACGTTTCACCAATATAGTTCTTTCCATATACAGAAACAGGCACGCCATGCTGATCATTATTATGATTATATCCACTATGTGCCACAGATCTTTGAATACGATTTTCTTCTTCTTTCGTACTAATTTGAGAACTAGCTTTACTGATAAAATGATTATCATGAGAACGAAGCAGAATAATAGAATTGTTAATAACAATCCGGTTTTTTCTTTGACAAACAGCAGACGTGCAGAATTCACCTGAAAAATATCTTTGTGGAGAAACTCTGCGATATATGAAATTGAGGCACAAGGTTTTGGATTCGAAATTATCGAGAGTAATACCAATGAATTTTAATTTTTCAACGGAAACGTTTCAATTTATTAATACCATGAGAACAACTAGCACCATGAATCAATTCGATTTTATCACCTGAATTATGAGAAACAACATTTGTTTGAAATTAGTGACGGAACGACGTTTGAATATACAGTGTGACGCATCAAAGATGGAGACACCCCTATATTTTAGACCGCACTTTTTGCAATACTTAGTCCGAGCGATCTCGCGAAAATTCAACCCAACATTGAAAATTTGACTTTTTCTGTAATTTTCATAATCAAGTCCGATTCAGTCGATTTAGTCTCCTTTCCTAGCCTGTCTCCAATTTTGAGGAATTTTCCATTTTTCTGTTGAATATGATTGGTTGCGAATTTGCCTAATTTATTTATTTATTTATTTACGGCAATGTCTATTTTTCACAAATTAATTAACAAGTTCACACATATGTATTCAACAGTAATCTGAGCTAGGTTTGAGGAAAAAATATATAAAATAAAATTTAAAAAATCGCAAAAATAAGTTAATAAAGCACAATCTTTTCATAGTCTTTTCGAATGTTTCCAAAGAATTAAAATATTCTAAATCTACATTGAATGTATTCACAAGTCTCAAAACTCTACCTACAGATTCATTCCGGCCATAGTTGGTGCGACAAAAGGGTACTTTGAAGATTTCTGAATTTCTTGTTCTCCTTGGATTCACATTCAAAATTATAAGTTAGACAAGTTCCGGGGAATTGATGCTACATCGATTATTTTATGAATTAGTGTAAGATCTGATTCTAATCTTCTATGAGCCAGAGTATTCAAGTTAAACATGTCTAATATAATTGTATAGTCATGGAATTGTATCGATTTTTGATCTAACAATTGATCAATATATGACTTTTATTGAAGTGAGAGATAATTTTGTAGATCTAAGAATGAAACCCAACATTTTTAGTGCTTCAGAAGTAATATTTGCAATATGGGGTTTAAATGAAATTTTTAGTATTTTTGTTTCGGAAAAATGTGAATTTTTTCAGTAGAATTGCAGTAGATTTATATCACACCAGCGAACAAAGTTAGATAAATCGTACTGTAATAATTCTGTATCAGTTAAGTCATGAATAAATTTAAATATCTTCAGGTCATCAGCAAACAAAAGAAATTCACTATAAGTCTTTCAAGTCATCTACAAATAGGTTGAAAAGTAATAGCCCTAAATGAGAACCCTGTGATACACCCGATGAAACTGTGATTGGATGTAAAATCATCATTCTCAATGTTTCAAAGCAGTCTCGTATCTTGTGTTCCAACAATTTTCAATTTGGGCTAGAGTGTCAGGTAATAGCGCTTACACCACTCTAACTTGTTTCGACGGCAATTGATAAAATAGTAACTCTCACGAACTTTCGCTAGAGTTCTATTAACCACGAAATGCCCTCTAGTAGAATTTGTGGGTTCTTCTATTCGGGCTTTTCCATTTCCGAGTGAGTAGGTCACCTCGAATGCATTTGGAGTCCCATTGGAGCTAGTAACCCTTCTCCTGCTGGCCGTACTAGAAGATCTCTTGCCATTCCGACCTCACTCTTTTGTCAATCCATTCTCGTACAGTTTTCAGAACGGATCCCCCTTCTGCGCTACGATGATCTCTTGCCTTGTCATAAAGGTAGTGTTACCCTCAGAGGCTGTTAACGACCGTACCGCACCGTGGTCAGGTGATTCCTCAGATTTCTTGTCCGTACCCTTGCACAAGGGACCCTTACAGGTTGCTATCCTCCGGGTCAGAGGGAAATCGAAGCGGCCGGAGGTAGGGAATCTTATTTTCCTATCAGAGCTCTCCATGCAGGAGTCTCTGCTCGCTACCTTATCACGTCTGGATGAGAGCTCTTCTTCTATTAACTGGGTGTTCTTTTCCTTCTGGCGTTGACAACATTTGCATCCGGATGTCAGGCATGGTCTTTCATGGATTTTCCCGAATAATAATTCACGATCTTCATTTCTGCGTAATCTTTCTTCCTCCCTTTCACGTTCATCTTCTTCATTTCGAAGTTTTCTTTCTTCCGGCAGGCCCGCTTGCAAAGCCTCGAACATTTTCTCAAGTTTTTCCATCTCGTCTCAATCGACACTCCTTGTTCTCACTATAGAACAAAATAATTTCAGTCAATTATCCCACTTCTGACACCAAATGTTACGTTTTTTCCAGTGGGGTTTCCAATAATTGACTACACTGTTTAATGATCAAACTTAACTTTATTTCACTTTCAATACAACAAAACACTTAAACTTCAACTCAAACTTAAACGCGTTACTTCCACTTGACTGGATGTCGCTTGCATTCGGCAATTGAAGGACCTGGAACATTCCTTGGAATTTCATCGAAGCCGGTAGCAATAATCTCACTACATTTAGTACGGCAGCGAACATCGAACATTCGCGCACTCTTAGTTACGTCACAATTGGTTTATGGTTACCAGTGGCGGCTGGTGTTATTTTCTGCAAGGCATGATTTACAACAATATTAAAAAATTGTCCAGCTATTGACAATCCACATCGAAATCGAAGGTACCATGATGATGATAATGTCGTGCCAATACCCAAATCAGTTTGTGTGAAAGGTCTGAGCAATTATATTTGAATACAGAGAAAATCAGAAGAAGTCTTGTTTGTAATACAATCAAATCTTTCAAATTAAAGTTATTGCAGACATTGAAAAAAGGTTACGAATATAAACGATTAGATTACTGTTATTGGGACCAAGTAAATTTTTTAAATGGTAGAAATTTCAAGAGAAAAATTTTGTTCACTGATGAGGCTTCGTTCACTAACAATGAAATAGTATCTGCCCAAAATTGTAATACTGAAAATCCCCAGTAGGTTATAAACTGTAAGGACCTTTTTTTAGTGATACCATTAACACTGAACGACTATTGAATTTTTTTGATAATGAATAATAGAAAATCATTGAAGATCTACCTTTCAATGTGCAACAAGAGATGTAATCTCAGCTAAATGGAGCTTCCGTTCATAATTCTTGAATGGTTCGGATGTGGTGAAACATTTTACATTTCGTTGCATTGGTAGAAAACACTCAATTGAACAATGGCCTCTTCCCTCTCCTGACATGATTCCAATGGATTTTCACTTCTGGGGAACTGTCAAGAATAGGATTCACAAGTCAAGGCCACAAAATCGACAAGAAATCCGTGAGAGAATACGGTAAGCCTGCCGTGAAATAAGTATTCAAGAACTTAGGAGAGTGGCCAATAATAATAGAAAAATAATTGAAAAATGTATCAGACTTAAGGGCGGCCAGTTGAGAGAGACAATATTTGGAACTGACTTCCAATATTAGTGTTTATTTATTGTTGAATTCGATTATTTATTATCATTTGATTTCGACCGATGTTTATGTTACTTTTTAGTAACTGATAATCAGAATTTGAATTTTTTCTTAATGAATATTAGATTTTCATTCTTATTTCTAGTATAACGAATTTAGTATTTTCGTTACTTTATATTCGCAACCATTAATTGACACCATTTACGCAGGGATATGTAGGGGCAAAATCGATTTCTAGGCAACGTTTTCAAATAACTCATTTCCGCACCGAACAAAATATCGAGAATTCACCCTTTGCGCGGGAACGCACTAGGCTGGATTTGAGGCTGTCAATCGGGCTGAGTATTGCGAAGAGAGCAACCCATGAAGGTCTATGCTTGTACCAAAAATCAAATATTTGCTTTCAAAAATGGCTGAAATACAGGGCTGTCTTCATCTTAAGTGTGTAAACAGACTACGTAAATGACTGAACTTATATTTTACAACAATAGGATTTCATTGTTGAAATCTATCTTGCCTTGACATGAGACCAGAGCCGGTACCTGTGTCACCCGACTCACATGACGCGGCTAAGTGCATCAACTGTAAGTCGCGTATTTTTTTGATTTCGATGAAATTGCTACTATACAGAATAATGTTTCGATTCGAATTGAAACTATCTTGTTATACCAATACGTTTCGATTAAGATATTAAGATTTCTGAATATAATATATGAGTTGTTTTTATTCAAGATGGAGTTTGGATTGAAGGATTGTGTCTCATTTTGGTAAGTTATGTGAATCAGTGAAGTGTGGAAATTCTTCTTTCTCATTTAGATCTTTTGTACCCGTCAATTTTATTGGTGAATTTTATTTGATATACATATTCATTTGAGTTGTCTCTGTAGAGTAAGGGGCTAAGTACTATCATTATCATGATATAAAATTCAACCTATGAATTTTTGTAGGAACATTCATGCTAAGTTTGAAATATAGTCACAATAATATTCATATATTTGATTTCATTGGTTTAATTTCAATAGGACAGTGACGGATTATGGTGATGTGTCTGCAAATATTATTCACTTTCTATTTGAGAATAGTTTCATTTTGATTCTACACCTCACATAGAGTATCAAACAAAGTGTCCCAAATTCATACATCAGAGAGTGTTTTTTTTTCTGAAAAAGCACAATAGTCTTACATTGAATTTCGTTCTGATGAGTCCACTGGTGCTTATTTCGAATTTAATCACAATCGACTGGAAAAGATTACTATTGGAATTGTACAAGAGGAATTCTATGAAAAGACATCTAGTGAATCTGTCGATCCATTTGTTGCGAAAAATATAGTTAAGGTTGGTCAGGGAATTCTTCATAGTTCGGCCTAAAGTGGCAACGTAGCCGCCACCGGGATAAGTAGCGAATTTTCCTGAAACAAAGAATTATATTGATAATAATAATAACAGACTGCAATGGACTTATTTCAAGAACATTGTTGGGCAATAAAAATATGTGGCATATAAAAACGATCTGAAACTACTTGAAATTTCGAGGGAAGAAAAAATCTGAGTTGTACTGCGTTCCTTTTCATTGAGAATGAACAATGAAAAATCTGACAGATGAAGTTTGATAAATGATACTGAAGAATCTCCACATGAAAAGCCGAAAGGCATCAGAAAATTCAAAACAATTTTCCACTATGTACCGTAATTGGGAGACTGTAAAAGTAATTTGTAAAACTCTGGAGAAAGTTGATGTATTTTTTTTCTATCGGAGATGCTGTATATTCTGGAATGAATTGTTCAATTTATTCCTACTTGAAGTCTTGTCTCGATTGTGTGACATTTTATACACAAATTGTTAGTATGAATAGAAATATCAATAATGTATATATTAACTTCAAATGAAGGTATTTGATTTTCAATTGGTTTGGAAGCTTTTTAGTAAGCTGTAAGCAGTTTGTGGGAAATATATTAATTATAATTCTTTTCATCAAAAATCGATGAAAATAAATCTAATTCTCTGTCTAAAAAAACAGAATCGAAAAACTAGTTCATCCCTCACTGAAACAAAAAAAAAAAATTACTGTTATTGAAAAATATTCTAATAGAGAGTTCTTTTCCAGAAAAATTACTCAATAAAATTATTTTTACTACTGTCTGTAAGACAGAAAGTACAAATGACAATGCTTGTAGTCAGATAGAAGACAGAATGAAATATTTTTCTTTTCCTAATATTGGAAAATCTTCCAAAATAATTAAAGTTTTTTACAATGAGAAGAATATCAAAATAAAAAATAAATATTAAAATTATTGGAAATATTGAAACACAATTAAAAGACTCTACACTTGATTTGAAAAAATCGAACGTTATTTATAATATACCATGTAATAATTGTGATTTAAATTATACTGGAACAACTTCCAGAACATTAGTAAGCAGAATAACTTCCCACAAAAGTGATATAAGATTAAACAAAAATTCATATGCACTAGCTCAACATTTTATTGAAACAGGACAAAAGTTTTATATTCAGAAAAAAATAGGTGCAAAAGACTTTTTCACGAAATGGTCATCAAGAAAAACCCTAATACTATGAACAAAAAAACAGACATTGAAAATCTGAGTATAATTTATAATTATTTATTAGACATAGATAAATCTCAGTAGTATTCTCAATTTGAAATAATCACGCATTTATGAAATAGAAATATTTTCAATGATAATGTCACCCTTGTCATTACATGATTCAAACAATGTGTCAATGTCCAGTAAATTTTTGGGTTTGAATAATTTAGTTGCACGGCAAGTTATATATACATTTTATCGCTTTATTTTGTAATATTTTCGATGTTTCCAAAGTGGATTTTGTGGATTTTCCTGCAGCTGAAAAATCAAATGCGCCACTGGAATCAATGAAATCGCCCTGGAGCGCCAATTAATTTTCATTGTTGTTTTTATTTTTATTTGGAATAAATAAAACAGTAATGAATGATTGTTAGAATTTTAACTCATATATCATTTCTAGACTAGTGATATTATCTTCCTCAGATCTTGAATATGTGTAGTCCATGACGAAATTGGATCTTTGTGTGATCCTAAAAATTTCGTAATTTTTGCACATTTGATTGTACAATTATTGTAACTAGAATTTTTGTTATATACAATTATTTGTACTTATAGTCAAATATTGTATTCTTACCAACATAACTGAAGCTGCCAGTTACTGTATAAGCATTGTAGTTCCACACCTGGTCCATTCTTGAAAACTCATCAGAATTTTCGTCATGCCCCCACGTTTCGCTGAAATCTTCGTACTCAGGGCCTTCGGAAAACTCGTGAATGCATTCTTGAGTTACAAATTCCATAGGTGAAACTACCACACAACTTAAATATAAAAATCCATATCAGTTGGTGAGCTGATTGAAGCTATATAATTTGAGAGAACAAGAGCGATATTGAAATAATTTTTGTAGGCGATTTTTTGTTTTTCATAGAAGAGTAAAAAATAAATTTATTTGGAATTGGGAATTTATATTCGTTGAAATCATCACAGAATAAAACCATAAAATATATTTATATACTACCATTTCTAGAACCAAGAATGAAACTATATTATCCGCGAATTCGATTGAAGATAGATTCTCTGATCAGATCGAAGATCTGATTTTGATTGTGTGTGTGTCAGAGTCGAAATTTCGAGACTCAAGCTAAGTTTCAAAGTCGTGATTCCCAAAAAACAACTAATGAAAATATATGATTGAGGATACTCTATAAAAACACACTTTTGTCTATTTTCCAGGATAGTTTTTATATTTGTTGACTAGTTTCGGTCATTACACCATTTATACCTACATTGCCTATATCTATCATAAATAATTTGATACCTACATTGTCTATATCTGGAATCACCTCAATTAATAGTAGTATATCAATGAACATAACAAAAAATGTTGATGAAATGTAGGTTTTGGAAACTGGGTTAAAGGTTCAGGAGAGGACTATTGTTTAGATCAAGTTGTTTGTTGAGGATAATAGAATTGGGATTTTTCTTTGACTTGTTTATTTTCATAGATTACAACAAATTCATCATTATTAAATTATCTTTATCTATTTCATGTTTCGAATTTTGAAGATATTCATCCGTTAATGATTTTCATCCGAAATGACATGTTCATGGTACCTTATACCAAAATTTCTACCAGTTTGGCCTGTGCATTTGGCAGGGCATTCATCACATTCTAGTCGATATATACCAGATCGCTTTCCTTTGTTCAATTTAGGTTTGGCATTAAATAATCTGTTTCCTAAATTTCTGTTGAATGTGTCGGATGTTTATAGATTGAATTTTGAAAGATATATTTTAATATTCTCGGAGATTCTATCTGCATATTTGTAAATAACATATGGACAAAAGTGTGTTTTTATAGAGTAATCCTTAGTGAATATGAATTTCCACAACATAAACAATTCGTCAGTCAATCTAGAACCAATCTTGGATCAAGTTAGTTCTCCGTTATTTAACGAATAGATGAATTCAACAATAATACCTGACATTAGTTGATCTGAGCTGTCGAAGACGAGCTATGCCAATATATTTATTGTTGTTATCAATGGTCATACCAGGATCTTTGATTACGTATTTGCCGTACCATTGAGGAGATTGCATGGAGAAAACCAATGTATTTGTGATATATTCCTGAATTCTGAAAACAAAACAACAGTTTCAAAAACTCAATAACTACCTCATTTACCGTAATATTGATTGCTCAGGATATGAAGAACTAATAGCATTACTCACTCTTTTCGATCAAAAAGTGCATGTCCTTTCGGTATCGTCCTGGAATGTATTCCAATAATCAGATCATGCGCTTCTCGATTGCTCAAAAAGGTCATCGGATCTTTATCCTTCAAAATTACCGTGTATAACAGCAGAACGTATATAGTTATCATGATGAGATCTTCCACAATTTCGAAGGTGCTTTCCTTGATATGAGCCCAATGTTTCTGTTCCTGAAATTTTTTCAAAGTTATCAAAGTAAGCTCTATGATAATGCAGTTAGAAAACATACTTTGATTCGGGCAGGATCTAGTGGTTTGTATAAGTGTCTGTAGTAGGATCTTAACGAGTTTTCGCTGAATTTTCTATAAATATATGCCCTTTGAGCTTCTATGGAAGCCATTATCGGTTTTATTCGACGTAAAATGTGAACCAACTGAAAACAAGAGAATTTAGTAAAAGCAATACAGATGTGTGGAATGAAATTTCCGTTTTTTGGCAGTGGTCTGCAGGTTTTTATGCCTGACGTTTAGTCCACTACTGCGGTAGACATGCTGACTGCTGATCAAGTATTTATTCAATTTTTGGGTCAGTGTTAGTAATTTACAATGTATATTTATGATGGAGCCCTGCTATAGGCCTATGTCTCTTCAAGGTTACAGTTATTTGCTTATCTATGTTGGTGTTAGTTTTTCCTTTGTTTGTTCGGGTGTCCTGATCCATGACGGTGGTCGTTGTTTGGAGAATGTCGGTTTCTGTAGAGCCAAAGGTGGTGTGGTTGAGTGTTCAGGTTGACTTTTCAGGGTATCTGGTATCTGTAGAGTGGGGAAGGTGAGTGTAGACTCACGCACTTAGGCCACATGTGACCCATTGTACATTCTCCCGAGGAGTCGCCTCCTAGGTCATCGTCCATCCTGTCCTTTCCAGAAAGGTGAACAGGTCACTAGGAGACATCTCCTTCATATTGACAGGTGTAGGCCAAGACTCGCCGAACACACACTCTCTTTGGCAACCTTGAGGTGTCTCAGGGTGACCTCCGCATAGGATTTGGAAGGTGCAGCGATATTACTGTCGTTGCGCAACTTCTTCAACCTTCTTAGGGTCCCCTCCGTAGAGGTGCACAGGTGAGGGGGCTTTCCTGTAGGGGCAGCCGGTTCCTTGACTTTATTCAAGGCGGAGCTTTTGGCGCCCGCCGCAAGAAGTGCCCGTGTTGTTGGAGGTGATCTGCTATGTCCAGCCTCATTCCAAGCGGTAGATTGGGGTGAACATTTCTGTTCATCTCCAGCCACCGCCTTAGATTGAGGTGAGCAATTCTATCCAGCCTCGAGATTGGTTTTTGTTGTTCCTGTTGTTTCATTCATGTGTGTGCCCATGAGTAGCAAGGAAAGAGTTGGTCACCTCTGGCAGAGCCCCGCATTACCAGAGGTAGGCTGATTACAATGAGATTTTGACCAGTTCCCCAAGGGGATCGTTTGTGACCGTGTATCTCCCTGCGGCCAGTCAGCTTTCGGCACGATTTCCTACACCTTAGCTTGGGTAGGTTGGTCCACGGTGGCATGTTTTGCAAAGGCTTTTGGGGGTTTCAGTTCCCCTCACCCTACTTATTTCTGCCACTGACCAGGATTTCGGCGACCCCGTCCGTAAGGCCACATTGGCTTCCCGAACAGGGCCTTCCGTTCCCTGGCCGTGCCCCTATCTGCCACCTCGGGACCCGCCCGATAGGTAGCCCAACCCACGGGGAGTCGTCAGGGTGTTTCAGGGCGTAAATTTTCCGCTATCTGATAGCCAATGGATATTCCTCTAGGATGTTCTGGATCTGCTCCGTAGGGTCTTTCAACAACCCCAGGAGTCTGGCTGGGGGGAACGGAAGCTTTTTCCATGGTATTCTTTTGGCGCCTCAGCGGGGCCTCCAGGGAGTAGTCAGGATGCCGATGGCCGCGGTGTTGTGGCTTCTCGTGGTTCTAGATGCGTATCTGCCTTGGAGTTTCTGTTGTTTCGGGTGTTATTTTCTCATTGTATTCCTTGCCTGTTGGATAAGCTTTGTACCTCTATTGGAGGAGTATGACTCTGACTCGTCATGCCGGTAGGTGGTGCAAGGTTATCCTTAGGTACGGGTTTTAGGTAGATACACTTCACTTAACTTTACTTGTAACAATGTACGTCTTTACTGTACGGAGGCTAGTACAGTACGGAGGCTGGTATTCGATTCTGGTTTTATATTATTATCAGTGTGCGTGGCTTGGTTTATCTAAATTGGATCACCTGGTAGCCAGATTTCATTATTGTTCATTGCCTCTACTTTTCTATTGATATTATCCCTATGTTTTTGAATTTCTTTTACCGCTCTATATACTCTTGGATAGTGTTTGGCCCGCTCAAATCCTCCTTCGCTGTAACCATTCCCTTTGAAGGTATTTTTCAGGTGATTGACTTCTTTAGTTTCACAGATACCTTTCAATCGACCCTTCCTATTGTTGTGATTGGTGGTAGAGTTTTTGTTCAGGTGTGTGTTGGTTTCCTGTACACTCTGTGGCCCAGTGTAGCATCTTCACGTTTGGTCACAAGCACGTTCAAGAGTCCCTTGGGTTCCTGGCTCTATCTGTTATCACATCACCTCTAATTATATCTACTGCAGTAGGAGAGGAAGCGACAGGCATAAAAAACCTGTAGACCACCGGAAAATAGCTTTCACACAGTTATCTCCGGCTGTGAAAGTTCACATTCATTAATCCAGGTATTATATAATTTATAGTAATGTTGCAAGTGTCCATATTCTACTTACAATTTAACTCTCATTACGAATCATTACTCTCTAAGTGCTTTCTTGTGATCCCTTCTAGACAACTCAAGAACAAGAATAAATCTAAATAGAACAGCAATGTGTAGAATGATAATTAGTTATAGCTAAGGTTCTCATGAAATACGAAGAATATTCATGTGTTCAGCACAAATATAGGTAGTGGAGGTGTTGTATAGGTATTGTGCATTTTAACACGATTTCTATCAGTGATATCAAAGGAGGAATCCCTCAACCACCATATCGCTGAATATTTGGAAAGATTTAACATCTTGAGTAATCATCGATATGGCTTTCAGAAACAAAGATCAACAGCCGACCTTCTATCTTATGTCACCCATATTTGGAGTAACGGAATCGACAAACATGTGGAGTCAAGAGCTGCTGTGCTTGATATTTCTAAGGCCTTTGACCCTGTATGGCATGAGTGTTTACTTGGCAAACTTCGATGCTATGGCTAGTCAGATCATGTGTATGACTCTCCAGCTTCCTGAAAAGACGTTCCCTGCGAGTGGCCGACGACGGATATCTCTCGAATACTTTTAGTATCAACGTTGGTGTTCCCAGGGATCCATATTGTCTCCAACCTTCTTTTTATTGTATATCGACGACTTACTGGAAGAAACCAAGAATCCAATAAATTGCTCTGCTGCCGACAGTACACTTGTCTTGTCATTCTATTTGGATTCCAGTACATCGACTGCGGATGCACATTTTCACCGGCAGCAGTGGGGGTGAAAGTAATCAGGTTCAATTCAATGTTACAGAAACCCCGGCATCGGTTTTCCCCAAAAACATAAATGTCTCCGTACCGGATATAACGATATGAAGACAGACAATTCAGCTTTCTGCACCGATAAGTTTGTTGGGGGTTAACACCATAATGTTTTGCACAATCGTGTTGCTGGAATTGCAAAGGCTGCTTCTCAAAAGCTTGGAACACTGTTCCGAACCAGAAAACTGTACACACCTCAGCAACTTTCAATGCTTCATAAACCTCAGATCAAAACTTTGGAGTATTGTTCACACGTATGGAGGTCCGCCCCTAAGCATACCCGGAATCTGCTGGATTCCATCCAGAAAAGAGCCATCCACCTGAATGGCTTCCTACTTCTTCATTTTGAAACAAAAATCTGGAAATATTCCCGAGAAACAAAGAAATCAATCAATTTAAAAAAGCAACTCTATACAAAGATGTGTAGATCATGCGAAGGAGTAACTTTCAGATACGATGTAATACCTAGCGAAAGCTATGTATGGTAATATAAATTCTAACTAGGGAAGAGACAGATTTCTTTATTTCATAATTTTTTGTAAACACCGGATCTGTCTCTCATACAATGTAAATTACGTCAAGGCCAAGAGTGTTTTGAAAAGTCAGATATTTTTGTCACATTTCTTAAGATGTAAATACGGGCATATCAATATCCCATATCAATTCAGCTTAATAGGTTTTTTTATGTTCTCCGTTGCACGTGGGCGACGGTTACAAAGAACGAGCCGGGGGGGGGGGGAGAAATGAATCCGTGACTTCTTCCTGGCTTTTGACAGGAGAAAAGACAGAGAGTTCTGAATGCTCTTCGCCTGAGGCAGCGGTCTTAGAGTGGTGCGAAAGTTTTTCGGGAAATACATTTTGAGGATTTTCAAAAACTTGTGAGTTCGAAAGGTTCTCTTGACGGTCAATCAAGGGCGGTATTTTGTTTTAGGAGACAGTTTTCCTGGGTGGAATCTTTATTTATTTATTTATTTTTTAAAACAGGAGGTTAGCGCGATTTCAGGTAGTCTTTTATTCTGACATAGGAATGAATGAGCGTGTAAGGTTCCAGCGAAAATTGAGCAGTGGAGTGCAAAAGTTCAAATAGGGGACGATCAGGAAAAAGGCAACGGTGAGTTGCCTTGTTGCCATGTGTACTAACCATTTTATGATTTTGGGAAGGAGTTAGCTATAATAAATTTGTGTACGGAGTGGACCTAATAATGGCCTTATAGATATTTAGCGGTCAAAAATCATCGGCCAAATTAGAGTATTTCGTCACTCTCGTATATTATAGTAATTTCCGACGAAGGCAGAAATATTGAGTTTTATTTTTTGAGATTTAGATATGGTTATTTTTTTTTATTTTTTGGGTGTTTTTGTTCTTTGTCTATTTTGTTATACAATTTTTTCTTTATTTTTTAATATCGAATATAGTATCTTCTGGCGGTTTCAAGAAGGTTTTTTTTTCAAAATCTTCCATAGTAATCTCTTGGAAGTGTCTGCAACTAAAGACCTTCTACTAGTGCGGGAGGATGAATTCAAGCCTCTTTCGGATTGGCCTAACATCCAAAATTTGATGTGGAGAAATCGCATCTGGTGATAGCAGCTGCCAGATTTTATTTGAATAAATCAAACACGGCAATAGCGAAAGAATTACCAAGGGTTGATAGTCAGTTAATGACGTATTATTTCACTAGTGACTCAGTTATAAGCCCGTATATGTTTCAGTGGCGTACGTATGTATAATATTAATAGTAAAACCGTTCCAGATTTACTACAACGAATTGGAAGAAAAGCCATCTCGAAACAGCTACTTTTATATGAACACGAACGAAAAAATACGACATACATACTTTCATATGAACTCTGAATTATACAAAAAAAACTTTTCTCTATTCAGTTTGTTGTCCAAACTGTCTGTTATGGAATTGAATCAGATATCATCCACAGGATTCCTACACAATACGAGTATAGTAAATGAAAGAGGTAAAAGTTCACTTACTTATGGAACACTGTCATTCTCACTGGTAGACATCTGATGTTTCGCCGTGTGACACATTTTTTTGTATCAAGATGGAGAAGTAGAAAGCCAAAAACCTTTCTTTCCAAAAAATCAACCTCTCCTAAAAATATACCCCCTTCGAATCATAGGATGCATTATTCATCTATTCGTTTTATTGACATGCTACAAATGTATTGACGTTACCCGAAGAAGTGAAATTAATTAAGTAAATTAAAGTAAATTCACATGTGAACATCATATTTATCGGACCAGTTCTATAACGTTGAAACTTTTGGAACGGTCATTAGCTTTTAAAGACTATCAAGAAGTGAATTTCATTTCAAAATGGTGGGTAATTATTTATCATTTGCCATTTTTGGGACACCTGGGAATATTGAAAATTGAAGATGCCTATTTCTTACTCTTGAGAAGATGAAAGTCGATTTGAGAACCCATAAGGAGTAAAATCCTCACTTGTAAAGTTTCAAAGATTATTTCCTACCTTCAGTTGTATTATATTTATCATTACTTACTCTTTTTGTTCTCCTAAGGATGAAATTATAAACAATCGTGACTAAATTTTCCAGTAAAAAAATGTAAATGAGGAGACTGACCACAGTCGACGTCAACCACAATAAAGCAGTTACATGTGGCACCCAGTATCCTAAAATGAGTAATGTCGTCATACAAGCAATAACGAGGAAAATCACCAAACCCCTGAAAAAAATTAGGAATTTCATTTTTTGAGCTATTTATAATGTTGAATTTCTGAATCGGAAGAATGAAATTGTAGATACTTAAAAAAAGAAACAGGTGAGTATTGAATAAATTCGATATATACTATTTTCAATATTGATTTTAGGCACATGGGTTGGGCTACCTATCGGACGCGTCCCCAGGTGGCGGATAGGGGAACGGCTAGGGGACTGGAGTCCCTGTCTGGAAAGCCAATGTGGCCTTATGGACGGGGTCGCCAGACTCCTGGTCAGTGGCAGAAGTGAGTAGGGTGAGGGGAACTAAAACTCCCCAAAAGCCTTTGCCAAATATGCCACCGTAGACCAGCCTACCCAAGCTAAGGTGTAAGGAATCGTGCCGACAGCTGAATGGCCGCAGGGTGATATGCGGTCACCAACGGTCACCCTTGGGGAACTGGGCGAAATCTCATTGTAATCAGCCTACCTCTGGTGATGCGGGGCTCTGCCAGAGGTGACCAACTCTTCCCTTGCTTCTCGTGGGAACATACATGAATGAAACAAACACAACAAAAACCAATCCCGAGGCTGGACAGAAGTGCTCACTTCAATCTAAGGCAGTGGCTGGAGATGAACAGGAATATCCACCCCAATATACCGCTTGGATTGAGGCTGGACATAGCAGATCACCTCGTGATGTAATACAAAGGCGTAAGCGCATTTGCGGCGCCGAAGTCAAAAGGGGAAAGAGAGCGAAGGAAGCAGGAGTGGCAGCAACTTTAAGTGCATTCTTCTCCGCCCCCACTCCGTCTCTAACAGCAAGAGCACTTCCGGTGGCGGGCGCCAAAGGCTCCGCCTTGGATAAAAGCAAGGAACCGGCTGCCTCTGCAGGAAAACTCTCTCACTTGTGCACCTCCACTGTCGCTGCACCTTCCAAAACCTTCGCGGAGGCCTCCGTGAGACACCTCAAGGTTGCCAAAGAGAGTGTGTATTCGGCGAGTCTTGGCCTACACCTGCCGGTATAAAGGAGATGTCTTCTAGTGACCTGTCCACCTTCCTGGAAAGAACAGGATGGACAATGACCTAGGACGACTCCTCCGGAGGATGTACAATGGGTCACATGTGGTCTAACCCCTAGTTTATAATGATGCAAGGTAAGGTAAGGTAATGTAATGCAGAGAGGTAAGGTAAAGTTTCCATTTTTTGACATTCACGAAAAAGTAAAGTATGAAGAATTGTCATTGTAATTATAGGTTTTGGTAATTTTTGGGTTGACAGAAATGCATAAACAAATATTGACATTACATTTCATTTCCATAATCTTGACAGCAGCAATCATTCATATGAAATAAATAATAACTTTCATTTGTATAATATTATGGAAGACGCATATTTTATATCTTTGATAGAACAATAATTTATGATAAACAAAAAAAATTAAAACAAATTATTGAAGGAGAAGGCATGGCAGGTGATTGCCAAAATAATAGGGCTACCAGAGCAGCAATATCAGAGATATATTGGGGGTAAAATTTTCCACAGAACACCGCAAATTCCCTCAATGATTTTATGGGTTGTGGTCCCTCCCAAATGGTATGCCTATGTCTCCGTCTGTTGTGAAGTTTCTTGCGATAAATAACTGAACAATTTTGTTCGATACATATTCACAATTTCAACAATTCACTTTACTGGAGTGTTATAGCCAATTTCTCTTCTGGAGATATCGATCCATATATTTTTTTCAACAATGAAGGCGCTAACAATGTCACTAAATGTTCAAAACATATTTTGTTCATTCTTGTGAAAACCTGAGTCTTTCCGTTTCTCAGAATGGGCCTAACATTAAACCTCCTCCTTTTTCATTTCTTTCTCTTACCATCGACACGATCGCGAAAATGTTTGTATTTATATCCATCAAAAGAAAAATCAAATTTCACAATGTGACATTTACGTTTATCTGGTGACATTACCTTTACACCATTCGGATATATCCGTCAAAGTTCGTAGTATAGCGCTTTCTGATTGTTCGGATGTAAGAATGCAACGCAGGAAGTTGAAAATAGCCGACCTGTTACCTTGCGTTACTTTGCCTTACCGAATTTACCTTACCTTACTTTTTATCTAGAACGCAAATGTGTTTTCTCAATGCTTCAACTTTCTTACCTTACCTTACCTCGTTACCTTGCGTTTTTATAAACTAGGATATGCTGTGGGTCTATACTCACCTTCCCTACTCTACAGATACAGAGATATTGATTTTAGGATTCCTATCTGGAACCGACTACGAATTTATATTAACCAAAAAATCTTGATATTCGGTTGATAACTGATACAGTTATCACCCGAATATGATTGTGGATACTAACAATCGAAACGTCGTGACATAATTTGGTTTGAAATCTTTCAATTTTTATTTCTCATTTTTTGATAATAATATTTTTTTTTTCTTCAGCTTTCATTATGAAGTTATTTACTATAAAAATTCAGAATGGTTCTGGAATATATACTAACCAACAAAATAGATTTATCTGGAATGAATATTTTCCAAGTAGTCCAACTTTCTCACCGCTTTTTTCTTCTTGATAAAATCTGAAACAAATTATTTTAACAACTATTTTTGTCTAAAGTTGCTAATACATAGGAATACAAGATATATTTCATAAGTAGGTAACTTAAAATATTTTCAATTCAGTTGAAATTAAGCCTATACCTATAAAAAGTCCTCGATGGTATATTTCTATCTCTTAGGGATAACCTAAAATAACAATGTTTTATCCTTTATCCTTTTCTTTTTTACGAAGCGATTTTAAGCAATCCAAAATTAATCCTTATCCAATGAAGTACCTAAGTACAATGTTCATTCAATATAGATCAATATGGGCCCTTTCAGCATTTAATTCAAATGTATATTTTCGAAGAAATTACAGATTTGAAATGCAGGGGCACCGTGGTTGCGGCGGTTCCGTCCGGGGGGCCGGTCACTTATAATATAGCGGTCCGGAGAAACAGTAATGAAAAGGTAATTTTCATATGTAAACGCGCCCCTTTTGCCCCCACAGAGGGCCCCCCAGTTGGAGTATTTGAAAATCGTTTCTTATTGCGTATCTAAGACCTAAGAAGCAATTATATACCAAATTTTAGCTTCCTAGGACTTTCCAGTACGGCATTACACCCATGTGGAGCCGGGGCGGACGCTAGTTTCATATACAATGGAATGAAATAAGTAAATCTTAAATTATGTAAGATATATCGTACAATTAAGAGAAAGAAAGAGGTAACTTATACAAATTATGTCAAAATTATTTGTGTTATGTTAAAATTTCTTCCTCATTTACTCTTTGTTATGTATACTTTGATAGAATCTCTATCAAAAACTGTAAGAATTTTTCGGGATGATAATAATATTTATTGTTACATATATTCGAAAAATTCGAAAACAGTATATGATAATCAATATTTGTAAAGTGATGAAAAAAAAAGACTTTTTGTGTCCCAGGAGATTTGAACCAAATTTCTACTTGCCCTATAGATGATAATAAATATACCAATTCGATAGGTGAAAAATTCCTGTTGTTTCAAAATATTTCGTTCAAGAAAATATTGCAGTTTCCCTGACAAAAAAAAAATATGGCGATGGATAGAAGTAAATAGAAATGGATAGAAGTCTCTTGATTTGATTCCCATTGACAAAGAAAAAGTTTGTTTTTAAACTTCTAATTTCTTACCTGAAAAAATATACAATGGGCATATGTATGAGAAACGTTATAGCAAAACCACCCAATGTAGTCCATAATAGGTGCATGTGAAAGCCGTACTCCGAATACTGGCCTACACTGTCGCTATTCTGCAATTTTGGACAGCCGTATAAAAACAAAATTATAGTGTATGTGGTCATGAAGATTGACAGCATGATTGTGAGTCTCTTGGTTCTTGAAATAGTAACTTCATCGTCGCTTAAAATGAGAGTATCAATTATCATTTGATTCTCTTTCATCAGAATAAAGACCGACTAATTTGATGATTTTTGTCAATTTTTGCAATATTGCATTAGATGAAAAATGTACAAGCTTCACTAATAAATTTCATTTTGATTTTCACTGGGTATAAAAGTGGTTCGCTATACAAGCAGGACTATCCTATCCTGCCATTGTATAACCTTTTATAGCAAAATGTGTAAGTTTTAATATAGGTTTTCATCTATATAAAATCAGTCGTGCTTTAAATAACAATTTGATGAAGAGTTAATAAATGAAATATCTTGGAACATATTTTGAAATAGTGTTTTATTTTGTGTGAAAAGACAATACAATACTTTTGAATTTTCCCTCTTCAATGAAATATTCCCAATAAAAATTTTTCAATTCATTATTCATTCATCTGAGCTTCTGTCTTCAATAAAAATTGATTGCTGTGATAAACTTTCTTCTGTAACTGTTCGAAATGAAGGTTTCGAAGCCTGTAGTTTTTTAATGGACATGCTCACGTTTTATTTTTCAAGAAAAACTGAAATTTCTCGCATGATTTTTGATACAGAAAATGTTTCAAGAAAATAGGTCGAAATCATCTCCGAATTTTAAAACTATTCTAAAATACAGCGTGTTCTATTTGAAAAAATTGAGTTTTGACCCATTTTTATATCGCCAGAATCAGTCATCAATTCCGAACACCTTGTATGAAATTTTGGAAATGTTACTCCTACAAGACGATGGAATGGAATATTTTATAGGAGAATCACTCGAGAGCCAAAAACCTTGTTTTTTTGGGTGAAAGAATGAATATCTTCAGAACGATTCATTTTCAAATTAGAGTTATGTTATATACCGGGTGCTATATTTGAATTGAGGAAGTTGGTAACGCCATTATTTTCATTCGATGAAGCATATTGAAAATCTTATATTTTCTTATCAGTTAGTGTGCTATGTTTGAAAACTGACAGTAAACAAATCTAAAGAAATTAACTTCACAAGTTCAAGCCAGTCTCGGATATACCTACACAGTAAGTTGAATGGATTGACGCCTATCAGAAAACAACTACTCCCCTGGCTAATACCACGAAGGGCGTTGGAGTATATCCGACAGGCGTCAGTGCAGGAATCTTCACATAAAATTTCCTGCATATGCAATTGGCAATACAACTGAAAGAGTCGACCTTCAATTTTGGAACGGGCACACTCGCAGACCGGTTTCGGGCTCATCAGCCACTCGTCTGTGCAAGATAGTGGCCATCATCAACCCAAAGTCAATGATATTCCTTATTCAGAGAAATCGGGCATATTTCGGATAAGCAGTTGGTTATTAACCTCGTCCACTAGATGGAGTGACATTTTGTTGTTCGCTCCAACTGATGAAGAGAAATGAAATACTCTGAAAGAATTTCCGATTTTCAATTATGGAATATCATTGACTTTAGGTCGATGATGGTCACTATTTTGCACTGACGAGTGGCTAAAGAGCCTGAAATCGCCAGTGTGCCCGTTCCAAAATTGAAGGTCGACTCTTTCAGTATTATTGCCAATTTTATATGTAGGGAATTTTCTGTGAAGATTCCTGCACTGACGCCTGTCGGATATGATCCAATGACATTCGTGGTGTTGGTATATCCGAGACTTCCTTGAACATTCAAAGTTCATTTCTTTAGATTTATTTAATCTTATATTTGCCAATTATCAGGATATGAATCCTATTATTTCTCAAATAACGGCTAACCGAAGGTTAGCAGGTATACAGGTGTACCCTGTATACTTAATATCACTCTCTGAGGAGACATACTTAAAAAATCCGAAACACATTTTGTGACTTCTGTCAATAAACTCGTCTTACAGTAAAATTCTCATTAAAAAAAGCATACTTTTATTAAAATAATGTTAATGATTTGAATGATAGACCTTAACAGAATAAAGTACACTCGTTTATATTTCTTTTTCCATATTCATATGTTGAATTTATTATTCGTATATTTCAATTGATCACTTACTGAAATATATTCCACATGTGGCATCCGTGAAGTGAGAATTTCCTAAATGAAATTCTTCGTTTTTTCTTTACATATGGTGGACTTTCTGGTACAGCAGTGAGAAAATGATTTTCTTTATCGCCTATTTCAAATCGATAGTTGATGTTGAACCACCAATATTTGTTCATTTGTAGGTCAACAACTTCTATCTCAGAGCAATACCTGAAAGGTTTCTCTAATTTGAATAACATATATTCAAATAATACAAATATACAAGAATAATTGAAAAAAAGTAGATGCCACTGGTGTGAACATTTCACACAACATAGATTGAAAAAAATTGATATTGAGGAAAAACTAACGGAAAATGCAAGACCTACTAGGTCGTTTGAATCGGACAAAAAGTTCGTATTTTGGGGAACTACAATAATCTAAAAACTAGAATTGTCAAATTTCGTGTTTTGGCTCTATCGCCTCCATTTTGAATAATATAAAAAAGAAGAGTAACTCTCAATACTGTTTCATGTTTGTTATATAAAATATAATTTGCAATGCGACGTTTTGTTCATCAGCTCACATCATTAACTCAATTTATTTGAATAAGGACCTCTAACTGAAATAACTAATTCAGCTATGTATTACAAAACCGGTCAGTATCCTAATATTTTTATGGGGCTTACCATGAGGGCCGTAAACCTAAAGAATCGAACCAAATTTCCAGTTTTTCAATCTCCCCCAAATGGAGTTTCGTTGCTAGAAAAAACCAATCTCCCTGATTATGTTGCAGGATTCTTTTCTCTGGATCGGGAAAGTTCAAAACGTGCTCCTGTAATATATTCTGTGGAAAAATTCATTTGAGATTTCTGATGGTACTTTACCTTACTCTCCGAATTTTTTCCATACAATTTTATTACTATATTTGATGTCGTTCCAGCTCCAGATTTATTCCCAGTTTTCACAATGAGGAGGTATCCAAATCGATGAGAACTAGGAATATCACTCAAGAAGTAAATGCTTTTTTCAGAGATCTGTCGAAAAAGAAATCATGAAATTCTGAAATGAAGAACAGATCATCGAAAATAGGGTAGCATAAGTTAACTAAGTTATGAAGGGTACAATGTTAGTTTGAGTTTATGTAAACTCAGTAGAATTTCATAGCAACGATATGATGAAGTGATTTATTTAGAGACGATTTGGTGAATTTTGTAATGCATTTTATTTTTAGTTTGTTGTCGCATTGAAAACGTAGGGGGAATTTGTGATCAATAACAACTATACAACTATATGAGCAATCACAGATACTTGATATTATAAGCTTGTATGCCTACCAATGCTTAGAATATATGTTTCATAACCTACATCGGTTCAATCGCCTCATGAAAGTGATACATTATACCAGATCACTGAATAGTCTAACAGTATATATACCAATGTTCAAAAAGAGCCACACAAAAAGAACCATTTTTTTTTTTGGGCCAAAACTGTACGATGTTCTACATTATTAACTGAAGATAATAACAAACTTCCATTAGTACAAACAACAAATAAAACATTTCATTTTGAAAAATTCAAAAGAAATTTACAAAATGATAAATTAGTTGATGTATTATCCTATGTTCCAGAAAATATCTCGTTCTTCAATAAGGTATCACTTTCCCTTCAATTGAATAATATACTGATTTGTTACACTTTCACTATTCAAAGAATTACTGTACAATTACAATGTTTCTGGCAATTGCAGACAAGCACGACTCAAGAATACAAAATGCTTGAGAGCAGTCTCGTCATCCAACAGAAACGTTATAATAATCGTCGATATGTATCTTTATTTGTACACTTCAGTTTGAAAAAATTTGAAAGCTCAATAATGCTGTAACCTGAAAATTAACTATCAACAATGAGAACTAAAAACTCGAATATACATATTTCTGTGTCTATTGAAAAATCTATCAATCATGTGACTGTTTCTTGTTGAACCAATCACAGTCGACCAGATTCATAACTCACCACTTCGAGGTCAATTACAGATGAGCAATATTACAGTTGTCTTTGAAGCCTTGAGAAGTTCTTATTTCAAAATATGTTCTCAAATGTCATACTTGCTCATTGAACTGACAATTCGTTTGAAATATATAGTATCTAATGGGAAATTGCGATGAAAACATATACATAGTGAATGAAAATCCGACCAGAAATTTGTAAAGTGGTGAAAAATATTGGTAATTCTTTAAAGTACCCTACGAAATGAGAGTGGTTCTGAACTTAAATAGTGAAGTCCCCTTTTTCAAATTTCCAAACTATCTGGAATTGAATATAGTAACAGAAATAGGAGAGTATCAGAATCTTAGGTGTTGTCTTGTTGTGAACGTCTACGATCCAAAAACTAAAACAAAAAATACAGGTTCGTATCTAAAAATTCAAAGATTGGGGTGGCCTAAGTCAAATGACACCCTGTATAAAAGATTCATGGATATATTCTGAGAGCCCACATCAAGTGCCAATAATGAAGAAGATATAGGCAAAAAAATAATTTGGGATTTTTTGGTTTTTTCTGTATATCTCCAGAACCAAATGAGCTATATTCGATATCTTTACATCATTGAATAGGTCTCTAAAATACACAACTTTGCCACAATTCAACACACACACTCTATCTCTTATCGTTTACGAGATACCCATGTACAGAAACGAATTTGAATATATATTTGTATATAGTAGCTATCCGTAGTGACAAAATCAGGATAGATATTGGATTGAATTGGAATTGGAAAAATAACATATTTCGTAACTTTGACTCTAACTTACCTTCCTTGAAGACAGTGTGATGTAGATCAGCAGAACACAATAAAGGGAAAAAGCTACCGCTACGGAAATGAATATGATGAAGTTTGTCTCCAGCTCAAGTTCATGCATTGTGTAAGTTGATTTTTCCTCTCTGAGATCATTATTCTTTATCTTGCCAGACAAAACTGAAGAGTGGTAACAGAGACAATCGAAACGCTCAAAAGTTGTACTTGAGTCTGACTGGAAATTGATAAATAAATAAGAATATTCGTTGAAGTTAAAACAGATAACATTCCTGTCGAAAATATTGATACATTTGATAACAATATGTTTTGAAGTTTTTCTCAACAAATACATGAAGATACAGGTAATGAACAATACATCGCAGTAAATGTATTATCACAAAAGGAATACAGAAGTGAAAAACAATATTTCAAATCCCGTCCAACGAAAAGATTATTGTATACTTCCAAGGTAAGAATTTTTGTCATTGAATCATTTGATATTGCACATTTAATAATTCTCAAAATAATAAAAAACAAAAAAGTAACATCCTTTGTTTATCACATTTACCCAGGATACACGATTCTCGGATCCAATGCTCATTCACCTCACGATGTGAGAATAGGTCATGTGTTAATGATACCCGCTTTCAATTATATCGAAGCTTTGGAGGAAGAGTCTCATCAATATGACAACCTGTGGATCAAAGAAATACTTCCTGGCCCACAAACAGGGGGAAGTAGACATTTGAGTTTGGGGTGCTGATATAATTTCTCTATTATATCAACAAGAGGGTAATAAATAATAAGTCAATGTTCAAATATAAGTAAGACTCCACACACTTTTTTTGAAGATTTTTGATATGCAGACTCGGACTGTTTGGAAATTGATGTAACAGAAGAGCATATATTTGTGTCTGTACCGCAGGGTGCCGAAACAGGTTTTTAGAGTTCGACAGAGCCGTACTCTTACCATTTGACTTGAACTAAAAACTAATCGGCTTCGTTAAGAAGCTGGGTTCATTTGGTCGAGTGCGAATAGTTGTGAGCCACAATAAATCCTTAGGAGTTGCGGTGACCCACTCACTTTGGACCTAACCTAACCTAACCCATTCATCCAGAAATGGGCCTCATCGCTGAAGATGATTTATCTATGAAAATTAGGGTCAGTTGTCAATTGCTCCACAACCCATTCAACATACACACGTCGCTGTTTATGGTGGTTTACTTTCAGTTCCTGGGTCAGTGAAGTTTTGTAAGGGTGCAGGCCCAAGTCACGATGCAAAATTCGCTAAGTTGGGGTCTGCGAAAGGCCTAGTTCTTGTGAGCGACGCAAAATCGACTGCCTCGGATTCTTCTGCACACTCTCACAGATAGTGGCGATGTTTTCGGCAGATCTTGCTTTTCGTGGACGTACGGGTGTTGTTTAATCGTTTACTGAATCAGTGGACTCTAATTTATTCACCACATAGCGGATAGTTCTTCCGGTAGAACGATTATGGCGACCGTAAAATGGGTAAAGCGCGTGGTATGTTGCCCGAACATTATTGAATGCTTTATCCGTCCATGGTGATTTGGCAAAGTAGATTGTGAATAAATGACAACTAATTTGACAAGTGTAGCTTTTACAAAATGATCGTTATCAATTATCAAAGTTTGGCAGTTTTCCTGTTGGAAGAACCAATACGAGTATCTCACCCCGCAGGAGAATTCCCAATTCCTTATTGACGGTTCCCAATGGTAGCAGGACATGGTGTACACTCGGAACTTGAATTCCTGATCCTGTTGATCCTAAAATTGAGAATGAAATGAGGTGGTAAACTTGAATTAATTGTGAACAACTCACTGATATCCCGGGTAAAACGCATAGATAATGCCAACCATCATAGTCGAGTTCATGCGGAATGTAAAGCGTGTTATGGTTGTGGGTAACCAATTTGGCTTTATCTCTGAATTCCTTCGGAGTGGGTTTCACGAAATCTGAAACATAAACCTTGAGAAAATTCAAAAAAATTAGTTACCGAAACGGGCAATGTAAATATTGTAATTCATGTCCTAAAGAAAATAACGCAGGCCGCCACTGGTAGTCATAAATCAATCGTGACGTAGCTAAGAACACGCGAATGTACGATGTTCTGTGCCGCTCTAGAAGCAGCGATAATTATGCTACCGATTTCGATGGAACTTCGGTGAAATTTCTACCGCATTCGATTACGATATACAAACACTAGCCTCGAGTATATCAACACAGTCAACTGGACGATATAGTGCGGTATGCGAAGTGATTTAGTGAGGCGATAGATTCAAATAATAGTTGAAGTTTTTGTTGAAGTGTTCTATTAAGAAAAGGTAATATAGAAATAGAGAGCACATATCTTAAACCAGTGAATAAGGTAATACAGAAATAGAAAGCACTGATCTAGCATCAGTGAATGATTGAAATGAGCACAGAACTGATCAGAATTGTCGAAATATTGGTTCAGTGGCGTGCCGTAGAAGTGATATAATAGAGTGAATATACTTGGGCAAGTTCTGAGAGTTATAATTGATTTCCTTTCAGACCAGTCGAATGATTATTCGAATATTCGTTAAAATACTCACATTGAGGCTCTCATTCAATGCCAATTCTTCAAACTCAATGATGTATCCTTGTTTTCTGAAGACATCTATCCGAAACATTGTAATCCGTTCAAAAGCATAAATATCCAGAGGCAAAGTAGAATTTGTTTGACTGGGCGTTCTGCTTGTGTGTAATACAGTCGCAGCGGTTTTATTCTCAATGTTTTTGAATGATATCAAAAATGGTTTTACGAATTTCGTTATGACCTCTTCCTCGACGGAGAAAAGTAACATCGCTAGTGCGGTTGGGATTTTCTCCTTTTGTGACCACCAAAACAGGTTTTTGGACACTGTACATAACTGAAACAATGTTCTTATATAGAAAAAGTATGTGGAAACTCATCTGAGGAAGTTCGAAATAGATGATTTCAGAATGGAAAGAAGAAATATTATGAATATGAATATTACTGGAGTTCTTCCCAACAATAAACCGTTATTTTAACACCTCGACACGTGTTTAGATCACCAAGTGGATCTTCTAGAGGAAGATCAAATATAGTTTGATCAAAAATAGTTTGATCTTCCTGTTGAAGATGATCAATTGGTGATCGAAACACGTGTCGAGAAATATGGACCGTTGACGCCGCCAGCCCAAAATCCACACCGAACAGTAATTTTTTTGGGATACATTCGATGCTTTTGGATCTCATGTAAATTGGTATCGTTCGAATCGATAATTTTGTTTTTTCACATGTTTACTTTTCAATGAAAATTAGGGTCAGTTGGACACTGCTCCATAGGCCATTCAGCGAACACACGTCGTTCATCTTTAGTTCCTGGGTCAGTTTAATGATGTACGGGTGCAGACTCAAGTCACGGTGCAAAATTCGACAAGTTGTGGTCTGCGAAAGGCCAAGTTTTTGTACGGTACAAGATGGCCTTTATTAATTGTCAAAGTTCGAAAGTCCCTATTGGAAGACCCTATAGTAAGACACTTTGATTGAAAACTGATGCTGTTTGAAGAATTCATTCTAAACACCAAAGGCAAAGAGTTTTCCATTTGTTACACATGGATCAGAATGAGCTTAATATCTTTGAAGAGAAAGATATATAATAGTCCTCATGGAAGGTTCTATCATTATGGAATGGGATGATGGTTCATCTCAAAATAAAACCATGCAGGGAAGACAGACATTTTACACCATGTGGATACCGGAAAGAAGTATACTTACCTGGATCTACATCACTCCGAAAAGATGATCACACTGAAGAAGAGAACTTTCATCGCGGCAAGTATCAGCATAATGGAAGTAATGATACGATACATATAATGTATATCTCTAATATTGATCATTTTGATGAGGTTGGATATCAGCCCCAACTTCAAATTCAGTTCAACAAGGAAGTTTTGTCCATAAAGTGTAGTTCTTCAGGACATCAAAGTATATTTCTTTTCCTTTCTACCTCTCTCTTTCCTCCATGGAAGGAGTTGTTGGATGGAGAAAAGTTACCTTGCCGTTCCAATCTTTCTCGACTCTTTTGGAATCTGGACAAACTGTACCAATTCGACACAAGGACTCAAAAAATGATGCACCTTTGTCTAAATCGCACTTTCGACTGTCATTAGGAGTTTGGATCCTCTTTTCATCATGATTCGTGATCATGAAAGAACCAGACCTTCCAATTGGACAATCCAAGCGGTCGATCAACTTGAATTTGTTTTTAATACTGAATCTGGTGGTCTGAACCTTGTCACCGAACTGGAACCCAAATCAAATCGAAATAAACTATTTTACTTCTACGATTCATTCCAGAAGCAGGCTCTACTGCCACACTTTTGAGAATACTATGCATTCGCTCTTATTATTTAGACTTTATGTGGTTTTAACCCAAATTTACAGATACATTACGGCTTTGCGAGTATGTATTTCGCAAATTTCAAAAGTATGCTACCTCATGCAACGGAGACAATTTTACTCATTATGAAGAATGTGTAATGCCACATTTTTCTGAACTATTCATTTCCCAATCAAAAGTAGATTTGAGATATCTAGTCTTCGTCTATCAATAATCAAAGTAAGACAATGTTAGTTAAAAAAAAGACGTTGATGCGAAAGAAATATTGGAATTCACTCTTAGAGCTTCACAGACTGCATTTTTTGTGCAGAATACATCTAGACTAGACCATTGTGTGAAAATGGTGTTTGCCTCAAACACCAAAAATCCTGAGTGGGTCATGACCAGCTGCCCCAAACAAAGGTAGTAGAATAACTACCACTACTACTAAGGAGCTACATAGTCTGTTGACGAAAGTGAAATACACAATCTCTTGAGGAAGTATGTTCAGAACATAAAGTTTCGGTTCCGTTTTCTTCCTTATCTTTTTGAGCGACATTCATTTCATCCGGAGCTGAATTTCCCGAATTTCATGTTTTTTTATGCTAGAGGACTACATCGTTTTTTACAATCAAGTTTCTCTTTTTTCTACTTAGTTTTAGAATCGAGAAAGATAATATCTATTCGATATATTGAGACAATGACTTGAGACGGTCGAAGCAGTTTCTCGATTTGACAATTCTGATTAAGATAACATGTATTATTATGAGACAGTTGCTAGAGGGACCATCATGTACACTTTCCTAGCAATAAACTCAGTATTCGAATATTCTGGTGTGCTTCAAAAAGCTAACCCTTGGTCAACACTACCACATAAAGTTGTAATAGTATTTTGTCTACTGAACTATTAAATATTAGTAGATGAACAACACGGTTTCTGGCACAAAATCTCATGTATTTTCTTATAGCGCTAAATTTTTTGCAATTTTCATGACATCCGATCGGAACCTTGTAGAACACCCAACTCGAGGTAGGTGTATTTCGGAAGGAATTTAGTGAGCGGGAGAGAGAAACGTATGACGCAATCGATGCAGAGAAGGATGGAATGAATATCTGAGAGTCGTATTCATAATCCTCCATGCTTAATTTTAAAACCGGCAACGCTTCAAATGATAAATTGCCCCATGCTTGCGCTATCGACGTATCACTTCGATACCATGTCCATCTCTCTCTTTCTGCAGCGATTACGACGCACGTGTCTCTCACTCTTACACACATACACCTTTTTATGAAACATCAATTCTTCTCCGATTCTATGGATATTTCCCTATCCTCTACATGAAAATGTAGAGGAAAGGGAACCAATAAATGATATTAAGTATAGAAATGGAATCAATTTCTGTCCCACAGGCCACATTAATATCAACAATTCGCAATTCTTTCAATGTGTCATATTGGTGTCAGGGCTAAGGACAGCGTCTATCACGTCGACGACGTTCAATTTCCATATCGATCGCTTTTTTTAATTGAATTCCCCTCAGCTGCCGATGACCACAAGGACCACGTGAATGGAACGCGGCGACAAGGAGGCTCAGGGGTGGAGTCCTAAGTAGGAACGACGGGTGAGGCGGACTCCCAAGGGGGCCCACGCTCTTTAAATCTGTCCGATACTCATTCCATCCTTTTCTGTATCGATTACGCCACAAGTTTCTCTCTCCCACTCACTGAAGTCTTTTCGGATGTCATGAAAATTGCAAAAAATTTAGGGCCATAAAAAAATACATGGGTTTTTGTGCCATAAACCGTGTCGTTCATCTACTAATATTTACCTGGAACTTACCAAAACATCGACATCTTTTTTTTCGTATTCAACGAAATCTTCCGAAGCTAACAATTCCACACCTTGAGACGATATAAGTACATAAGGAATATCGAGTCCCATTTCTCTTGTTGCTGCGATTTCAAAATTGCCGTTGGCAATAACCTTTGTGTCTTCTCTGTTAACCATCGACAACGCCAATGTCCTTGCGTTCACGTAGCACTGATTGACTATGTTTCTGCAGGCAGTGTCGTACTGAAGACATATCAAGTTAGAAATATCACTGTGATATGAGAAAGCAACTTTCAATTCATGGAAATCCTATTCAAAATTAGATATATCAATGTTCAAACTCAATCTTATACTTTTTTACACCTCTAGCAAAAACAAACTAAAACTATTGTTAAAATAAACAGGAATCAAATTATCTGAAGATTTCTAGTATCAAATCATATATTGAATTACAGTCAATTCATTGGAGTGGTTATAAATTATACAGCAATTTACTGAATGATTTGAAAATTTTCAGCAACCTAAGATTCAAAATTGTTTTAAATAATAACTATATTATATGAAAGTAGCTGTTTTAGGAGGGATTTTTTTCCAGTTTGTGTCTGAAGTTACTGCTCTGCATCTATGTATAGAGTTACTTCTTTTGAAATTAATCACTTCCTTCCTTTCTTTGAAAGATTCCCACATTTTTTTGTATCAAGATGAAGTAATAAAGCCAAAAACTTTATTTCCCAAAAATCAATCCCTCCTAGGAATATAACCCCTTTGGCTGGGGTTTATTCAATTAAGCCAATGAATGTCATTACGATGTCATCGATGACATGAATAGATCAAATTCATTCCGTGACATGAAGTTGTAATTTATGAATGATTTGTGTGTTTTTTTCATAATGTTATCCAGATTCGTACTGAAGAGCACTAACGCAAGTGCCTTACGGCGAAACATCGATGTCTACCAGCGAGGATGACAGTGTTCCGTGTAAGTGTAAGTGTTTAGTATATGGTGTAGGAATACTGTGAATGACATCCGATTCGATTCCATAATGAATGTTTGGAATACAAACTGAGCAGAGAAAAGTGTTTTTTTCATAATTCAGCGTTCATATAAAAGTGTTCGAAAGAATTTTTTTTTCGAGAAATTCAATGTTTATATGAAAGAAGCTGTTTCAGGAGGGGTTTTTTCTTCCAGTTTGTGTCTGAGAAATACTTCTTTGCATGATCTACACATCTATGTGTAGAGTTACTTCTTTTAAAATTGATTACTTTCTTCGTGTCTTATTTGTTTCTTATTCAAGTTTTCCCAAGGAAAACCGCATGGACATTTGGAAAAACTTGAACATCCATAAATTTAACAGTCATAAATCACTTATCGAGGAACAAGTACAATTCAAAACACAACAAGACCTCACATTCAATATATTAAACAAAACCATACACATTTCTAGAGAAGATCTAACACAAAGCAGAGTACCTGATGCAGTACAAATACAGGCAAATTTACCTAAAGTACCTGAAATACCTGAGTTAAGACGCTCTGACCGTATAAAGAGGCAGACGACAGGATGACCAGTTCAGTTTGAGGGGTGTCTAGAGGATGACAGTACTACCAACTGTCGAAAGCGCTCGCAGATAATTAATAGAAGATATAAAGCTTCAAATCCTTTTTGTATAACCGGCGTGAATGGGAGCACTTTTTATTTAAAAACACTTAAACAATGATCATTAACACTTTTTTAATTTATGCTTGCACGTTATAAAACGGCGGACATTCACAACATGAACTGAGTTCCATCTCCAACAATGGCGTCCGCGTACCTTCTTTGTGAACGGTCGTTATCGGCACGTCCGCCCACCACCATGTCAGAAACGAAATTGCAAATTTAAAGTTCATTTCTTTAGAATAACTACTATTATGAATAGGTTATATTGATATCAACAAATATTTCAGACAATATTTTGAACTTTTGATAAGATACTGAGTAAATACCTTTATCCCATGCATTTCATATTTGTTGAATGGTATCTATTTTCTTAAAAGAACCAAAAAAAAACTCAAAATAGATTCTCTGTGTTTTCCAAAGGTTGAAAAAGTTTCTTCGATTACAATTTTTTGAAAAGGTAACTCAAAACATAATGTTTTTTATCTGGTATTTGTAGCAATTCACAAGTAGTGTTTTAGGATCAATATGTTATGATTGTTCTGGTATCTCAGATAAGGTATTGATAATTCACCTGATATTTTTGATATTCCAGGTACCTATTGCGGTGACCTGAAGAATATCGAAGGATTTGTTTGTGAATTTGAGTCAGTTTACTTGAGAGTGATTTAATAAACTGAAATCGGTCGTAATAGATAAAAATCTTTATAGAAATTAGACAATAGTTATTTTTTCTTAACCTATATTCATTATAAATTTCTACAAATGAATAGGTCATCAATTGAACAAGAAAGTATTCAATATTTTCATTATGGAATTTAATTGGAGGTCTTACCTTCGTCAACATTTTCGAGATATTTTGATCATCGACGTAATCAGGATAATCTTCTGTAATCACCGGAAAATCGACCAAAACGAAAGGAGTAGTAGTCTCTACGAAAGTGCCTTGTACTTGAAGAATTTCAGGATTTTCACCCTCAAGTGCTCGAGAACATCCAGAGAACATCCTATAAAATAAATGTGAGACATGACATTTGAGTGATATACCTACAAGGTAAACCTTTAGTTCTAATTTGGGATAGATACGGATAATAATAATATATCTGTTGAGCAAATCACGATTTGGAAACAGCTGCCTGGGGACGTTATAAGAAGTTTTGTTCAGATAGCTGAGATGTATAGTGAAGCGAATCCTAAGTTTTTCATCTCGGTCACGAAGGGAAGTATTTCATTTTCGATATGAACTTGAAAAATGGAGTTGGTGATCTGTCTGCTTTTCTTGGGTCCAAACATCATTATTACAGATTTATTAGGATTAGCTTGAGCCTATAAGTTGTAGAAATGTCAAAGATTACTTGAATATACTTATTAATATATGACTGGGCAGATGTAGAATCACGAGGCGGAAAAGAGAATTATAACTGCGTGTCGTTGGCGTAATGATGTATATTGTGCATTTTCTAACAAACTGATAAAAATCGCAGATGTATACAAGCAAGGGCCCAAGGATAGATTCTTTTGGCACTCCCTTTGCTATCGGTAAAAAATCCGATACAATTCCAACCACAACAACTTTTTGAATACGATTTTTCAGATAGTTTCCTAAAAGTGACACTGCTTTCTGAGAAAACCCAAAGTTACAAGTTTGTTACATAAAATCTCGTGATCAATAGTGTCGAATGCTTTGCTATAATCCAGAAGTACTGAACAGGTCATATTCTCATCATCTACAGCTTTAACCATGCTGATACTATGTTGTGATCTGAATGCTGATTGAACAAATGCTAAAATATGATTTTCATTGACATATTTATTAATTTGATCTTTCAGTATCAATTCCACTACTTTAGAGAGACACAGGAGAATTGTAATTGGTCTCAGGTGAGAAAGGGCTGTAGATGAGGTAATTTTAAATAGAGAACCTCACAAGTTCGGACTTCCGTTGTGTGAAAACGGAATTGATGAAAGAACAAAAAAATTAAAATGAATGAAATGTTGAAAATTATTTAAAATTCTGAAAAATACCGGACTGAGTGAAGTAAGTAGTTTATTTATCGTAATTCATGAATGAAGTGTGTGTATTTTCTATAATGTTATCCAATTTGGTACTGAAGAGCCTTAGGGCAAGTGTCTTAAGGCGAAACATCGGTGTATACCAGTCAGGATGACAGTGTTCTATGTAAGTGCAATTTGTTACTATTCATTCAAAGTAGAAATGCATAATTAATGAGCTGAATTGAGCAATAAAATTATTTGTAATATAGCGTACTGTATATATAGATAATTATGAACATATAAAATAATAATAAGTTACGGTACTTTGATAGGTATATTTGAGTGAGAAGTGCGACGGTATAAATGAAAAGTATAACAGATTTTGAACTTAGGATAACTATTGTCGCCTTTATTTTTTATGAGAATGTTATGAACGATGTCCCTATTAATACTGAGTACATACTTTTTGAAGATGTTTTTGAGTAAGTTAATATTATTTATAGTATAAATGTTGGTCTTGTACATGTCCGGTAAGAAGTTGAAGATTTTTCCACTGTGGTATTTGTATGAGTCTTGACCAATGGATTTTTTTTGTTGCGTCCACTTGTACATCACCCTTTGATTTAGTGCGGGTATTATAATCGTGTCTAATTGGTCAAAGTGTCATTTTGTTTTTGTAGATATACAAGAATGAGTTGTACATGTATATTTGTCTGATATTGAGTAGCGTCGAGTCAATGAAGATTTGATCAGAATATTAGTCATTTTTTTGTGGTACGTGATTTTAAATATTTTTCTCTGTAGTACTTCAGAGTTCTTAAGGTGGATATCTAAAATACCACCCCAGTTCAGTATAGCATACTGGAGTCGAGATTGTACTAAGGCATAGTATATTTTTTTTAGGTGATTGATATCGAGAATAGATCTCAAGTATTTAAATTTATGTAGTATGCATCTTAGCGATTTCGGGATCTAGGTAATATATTCATTCCACCTAAGATAACGATCTATTGTAACTCTCAAGTATCTAATTTGGTCTGCCTGTGAAATTTCCATATTTCTTTTCTGATCATTTAGTATCAGTTTATCATAGTTTGGCAAATGAACGGCAGGAACTTGGTTTTTTCAAAGTTAATCGTGAGTGATTTGTGATCGAACCAATCTATTGATGTTCCGATTTGATTTTCAACTGTGGTTTTCAAACTACTCCAATTTTCGTCGGTGTAAAGTATGGCCGTGTCATCAGCAAAACTGTAAATTGAACCATCTATTTCCATAGTTAGTAGGCTGTTAATATACAGTGTGTAACAACGAAAACTTAACAGAGCCGTTTTTGAATATAAAAAGTGAAATTTTCGAAAAAAGCTCGGATACGTCAATTTCTAATTGAAGGGGGACACCTTTCAGACTAATCAGATTTTTTTGTAGTACGCACCCCCTCGGAGGGGTGCGTCCGACGACCCTTATTCAGATAGGGAAAGTAGGTTGAGTGGCACCTTGTTTTAAAGGTCTTTCGAATACCTTTACAACTCTGTTAAAAGAAAATTTTTGTAACAATTAGTTTTCGAGATAATTTGAAGTTAAAATTGCCATGTTAATAATATATTAGACAGACCACTCGGTAACTTGTATGCCTAAATAAAAAAAAAATCGAGCAGTTCTTCTTATCAGTTTTTTGTTACATAAAATCCTTTTTTTAAAATCAATACCCACTCCTCTTCTTCCAGTTTTCATTAGTACATCGTTCGATTGTTTTGTTTAAACGGGTCGTGTATTGTTATTTGTTTAAAAATGCGTTACACAACTGCTAAAAAGGTTTCAGTTATTGCTTTATTTTTTGGCAACGACCAAAATGCCACTCAATTCACCTAAAATGTAAGGGTGGTAACCAACCCCATCCCCCGAAAAAATTTCCTCGTAATAAACAGATAATTATTACTTTTTTACGAAATCTTATGGATCCGTATTAGCAGGTTGTCATAAAAAGCAAAAATTTATTTTTTTTATGGAAGTTCTGAACGTAAATTGTACCTTGAAAACAATTTGATTTATTTTAAAAAGAGTTGAACTCAATAAAAATACCTTTAAATCTTCAAATTATCTCGAAAACTAATCGTTACAAAAATTTTCTTTTAACAGAGATGTAAAGGTATTCGAAAGACCTTTAAAGCAAAGTGCCACTCGACCTACTTTCCCCATCTAAATAAGGGTCATCGGACGCACCCCTCCGAGGGGGTGCGTACTACAACAAATCTGATTAGTCTAAGAGGTGTCCCCCTATAATTAGAAATCGATGAGTCCGAGCATTTTTTAAAATCTTACTTTTCATATTCAAAAACGGTTCTGTTAAATTTTCGTTGTTACACACTGTATATTGAGAAGAGCATAGGTCCAATCACAGTTCCCTATATATGACCATTAGATATTTTCAATGGATCATGCATCTTTCTGCAGTCTGTTATAAAAACTTAAAAACATTTCACTATGGAATTTATAAAACATAGAAATTTACATGATCATCAAAGAAGACAGGTCAATAATCTGTTAACAAAAAATCTCAATTCTGTATTTTCTGGAAAATCTCTATTTTAAAAAGGAATAACTGTATATAATGAATTACCAAATGACGTTTAACCATTTTCCAACAAAATTCAAAATCGCATTGAAGACCTATTTATTTTTAATAATTTATATAATTATATTTCTTTGCTATCAATTATACCATTTCCGAAATAGCTCAAATTGAAGTTATATATTTATGTATGATTATTTCTTGTATAAATAATTTCCTTACAAATAAAATGTATTTTTTCAGGAATAAATTGATAAATGAATAATAATTTGAAGTTTCAAGGTAAAAATGTGAAATGAGGCCATTAATTCGTTCCAATATAATTACTTGTATATTCTTTCATAATGATCGCATTAAATATAATGAACATATCAATAATACACCTAATAAAAATGGAAGTGTCACTGAAATTGAAATATCCAAAGCGAAATCATGAAAACATTGTATATTAAACATCATTCATTTACGACAAAGTCAAAATATATGTGGAGAAAGACGGTGAAGAAGTTAATTCTTAAAAACCCTAAACTATTTTTCCAGACTTTGTAGAACTAAAATCTGTGTTAAAAGAACTGCTGTTTAATGTTGGCTGTGTCTACTTTCAGACATTTATAGTTTTTTGGAAATAAATTAATGAATGAATAATAATTTGAAGTTTTGATGTAGAAATGTGAAGTGAGGCCATTAATTCGTTCCAATATTATTACTTGTATATTCTTTCATAATGATCGCATTAAATATAATGAACATATCAATAATACACCTAATAAAAATGAAACTGTCACTGAAAATGAAATATCCAAAGTGGAATCATGAAAAAATTGTGTATTTAACATCATTCATTTACGACAAAGTCAAAATATATGTGGAGAAAGACGGTGAAGAAGTTAATGAATAATAATTTGAAGTTTTAATGTAAAAATGTGAAATGAGGCCATTACTTCGTTCCAATGTAATTACTTGTATATTCTTTCAAAATGATCGCATTAAATATAATAAACATACCTGTAATACACGTAATGAAAATGAAACTGTTACTGAAAATGAAATATCCAAAGTAAAATCATGAAAAAATTGTATATTTAGCATGATTCATTTACGACAAAGTCAAAATATTTGTGGAGAAAGATGGTGAATAAATTAATTCTTGAAAACCACAGACTATTTTCCCAGAACTTTGTAGAACTGAAATCTGTGTTGAAAGAACTGCTATTTATTGTTGGCTGTGTCTACTTTCAGACGAATATGGTTTTTTCCATCTCAAATATTTGCCCTATTTTTTGTCTGTATGAAGTACTACATTATCACTCCACGGAATAATGAAAGTTAATGATGCCGGCATATACTTGGATCGAAGATTATTTTGATTAATCCTCCCAGATGAATAGATAACTTCTCTGAGATGAATAGATGAAAATGAATAGATAAATCCTCCAAGAAATAGCAATAATGATATCGATATCAACAAAACTCACCGTACTGCCTTTTCAATGTCATCAGCTATCATGCCGACATATTTCTCATCTTTCACGTGTCCTAGATATTTGTTGGATCCGAACTGGCACACATCTGTGATTGCTTCGGAAGTCCAAGGATCGGACTTTGATTCATATTGTTTTGCTATTTTACTTGTAACGGCAGCCACTTGTTTTGCCACTTCTTTATTATCCAACGGCAACTGAAGCCCAAAACAGGATTTTGTCAACTGGTGACACACAAATTGCAGATATTCTGATAAATATTTTTCCTGTGTGGAAATTGAATTACCATACATTTTTTTGTCGATTTACGTGAAACTGTTGATTAGGCTGAATCAGAGGCAACCTCATTGAATTGTTTCGAAATAATTTCTATTGTAAAAAACCGTAAAATTGATAATAGAAAGTTTCCACCAAAATGCAGCTTGTGGAGTAGGTACCTCAAGGATAATAATAATAATAATAATTTATTTAGCCACTGAGGTACAATATGTACATATGGTATGTCAACAGGTACTATTTATACTAAACATATACATTTAAAATATAGCAATAATTAGAGCTTTTTTGAATTCATCAGGAAAATATCCTTGGATGAATGATTGATTGAAAAGATAAGTGAGTGGGTCGATTATAGCATCTATTATGCTATTTTTCCTTCTGTTTCACTTTTTATATATTTCACCAAATGACTTTATTTGGTAAAGAAAGGTTGTGGTTTTCTATTTCTCCATATTTATACAAATAAAAAGTGGGAATCTTCAAAAAAATAGGAGGAAAGCAACAAATTTAGAAACAAACTGGAAGAAAAAGCCTTTTCGAAACAACTTGTTTCATAGAAACATTGAATTATACAAAAAACTACTTTTTCTTATACTCTAAACACTCTTTATAGAATTGAATAAGATATCATCCATAGGATTGCTACACAATACAGTACATGGAAGAGGTAAAATATCACATGCATGAAACACTATCAATCTCAACGGTCCATGCCTTATAGCGTCTTCACCATCAATCTGGATAACATTGAAAGATGAAGCACTAAATTCATTCATTGAATTATTGAATTAATTCTCCTCCAGCCTTATGTGTAAAAGCCAAATTCCTATGTCAAGAATTCGACAGACTTCGTTGGCAAAATGAGGAACTCAACTCTAGAGTTGATGGCTATTTTAGTCAGCTTCCTTGTTAACCAATGTCCCATTGATAAAATCTCTGAGGGGGCTAGCCTACTTGCCCATGCATTAAGTTCCCCATGGAGATGGAACAGAAGTAGCGTATAGCATTACTAGATGTAGTAATCGAACGATGTGGTGCTTGGGAAACTCACAAAGTGTTCGAAAACTCAGGCACACGGATAGGTACTTGAACGCATAATTGAACCACTATACTAGTTAACGGAACGAACTCGAAGAATATGTGGAATACAGCATCCAGAGAAACAACTAAAACATCTTCAAGGGACTTCGAGATCAAAAGATAACAGTGTACCCGAGATCAACAAAGCCATGAAATTGAAGAGTTCTGCGACTCAAACGGGGATAAGGCTTAATGGTTGCACGTGCGTATCTACCTTATATCCTTAGGGTTACAGAGAGAACTGGAACACTGTTGGAACACGGTTTTCAAACCCAACAAGGAGATATAACAAAGCTTCAGGTTACTTGAAGACAAACGGGATCTACAATCGGCAGCAGGGGTTTATCGCATATCGTGCATTTCTGGTTGACATCAAAAGATTTATGGAAACAAGTCTGATGGAGCATGAGAGGAACTGCAGACTAGGCCAAACGGACAAGTCAGCGGTGACAGAACATGCACTTAGCAAAGGAAATCACAGGATTCTGTTTGAAAACACGAAACTCATTGCCGCCGACCAGGGATACCATAGCCAAATGGTACGGGAGGCAATAGAGATCCACGAACACACGGATAATCTCAACATAAGAGAAGAAGCTATGAACCTCAATCGAATATGGAATCCCATTTCAAGAAGTTCAAGAATAGCAAAGAGCATGCCTTCAGGTAGAAAAGGGTCAACGAACTTTATTGACAATTTACCAAATCCAGTTACAGTTATTATCACACCAGGTTACCTGAATCAACACAAACACGCTTTACGTAATTTACCTTAGTTAGGTACAGGTATTAGCATTCGAAACTACCTGAGAAATAAACATAAATACTCGTTAGGCAACCGCAATATCCAGTCATCGGAGATAATAACTCAGGATGTATAAACCCTTGAAGGAGCTAACTACTCGCGCTAGCGAAACGTCAGGAAAAAAACTACGGCCTTCAAAACAGGAAAACAATGACACCAAAATCTGGAAAACTTCCAAACACAGAAAAGAAGCAATAACTTAAAAAAAAGTCCTCACGATGATATGTAGATCATGCAAATGAGTAACTTTGCTACACAATATAGTATATGAAAGAGGTAAAATTTCACTCACATGGAACACTGTCGTTCTCACTGGAGGACATCCAAAAGTTGATGTCTTAAACTATACCCCTACCATTTTGGACTTGATTTGATTATGATATAAATATTGAATATGTTTCATTTTGTTATGACGAAATGAAAAATGAAATGAAGAACGATTCGGAGAAATTGATCAATCAAGTTCATCAATGGAAACAACAACATTGATTTATTCTATGATGTTCGACATCGACTAAGTAGTAACAACAAAATTTTCAAGTTTTAGATTTCAGTCTCATTTATTCACAGTTTCGAATCATCTCTCCCAACGTAACCATAAAGTGAGTTCTGGTAAATGCCAGCCGGAAACAACTACCTCCCCGGCTTATACCACGATGGACATTATGTCCGACAGGCATGTATGCAAGTAGTAGATGTTTCTCGTTCATCCAGCGACAGAACTACACTGAAATTGATCGAGTATATCACCTACAGACCGGTGGGTTTAGCAGTACTACGTGGTAGTTGTATTTGCCTATACTCACTTTCCTCAATATATCCAAAGTTTTTAGATGATACTCTTTTAGAACATTTAGGGTAACATTTGGCAAATTGGGCAATTCGTCAGTCAACATATTAAGGGTTTGCAAAAGTTGATGTATTCTATTAGATGAAAGAAGGTTGAATACGGACAAATTCTGGGCTGCATTGAAATATTTTCCTTCTATATACTCTGTATTTGGTTTTCCATCCGGTTGTGATTGGCCAGGTAATTTTATCACCTGTAAATTCCAATAAAAATATAATAATAATCGATGAATTTCATTAGTTCGGACTTCCATTATCTGATATCATATAAAATGATTTGAAATCCCTGAAACAACTAAAAAAAAAAGAATTGAAAATGAAAAGCTGAAAATAACAATTATATCAAGCGAAACAACCTGAAATGAAATGATAGTGAAATAAAATACAAGTGAAAATAGAACAATTGAACAAAAAAAAGTTGAGAAATTCCAAGCCAAGTTACTTCACGACGTCTCGATTGTTGGTATCCACGATCGTTTTCGGGTGATGACTGGACTAATTTCTCCGAGAAATGACCATTTATGGGTCATTCGAGTACTTTCACTTATCCCCGCTTTCCTTTTTCCGTTTCACCGGTTTAGTGGGAGATGACCGTTTGGAGGAAGTTGGTCATTTTTCGCTTGATTATGGGTTTCCATATGTTGCGTATCTCTACGCTAGCTTGGCTGAATACATTGTTGGACAACATGTATGCCGCTTCTTTGAATTTTCTCCTAAACCAATGTTCTTTCCTGTGTTTGATCTCAGCTTGGGACCACTCGATGTTGTGTTGATGGATCCAAACATGGTCTGCCATTCCTGATTTGCTGGTTTTCCCTCGCTATGCGAACATTCAATTGCTTCTTAGTTTCACCGCTATAGGATTTTCCGCACTCACAAGGTATCCGGTGAATGCACTTCTTGGAACCGCAGTCCGCGTTCGGTGGCCTGGTTTTCGTGAGGATCTGAAGCAGGTTCTAATGTTGTACTTGGCCCTAATTCTTCTTATCCTTTCCGATAATCCTCTGATGTAGAGAAGTGCAAGCGCTGGTTGTGACGGCTTCTCTTCCTTCCGAGGATCCTTCTGACTTCCAGCCAAAGTCTGTACCACCATCGCTTTGGAGTAGCCATTCCGTTGAAGCCATACCAGCTGTTTTGAAGATACTATTTTAAATTCGAGTCGTAGATCCAAAGACCTTGTTGAGTTATAGTTTGGCCACTTGTGATATCGATCAAGAATAAAAACCCCAGGAATATGTTCTGAATTTTCTCTAGTTCTCTCATATATGTTATTTGGTACTCCACACACCGAATAATAAAAACAAACTCCAATTTCAGTCTTTCCAACAAAAAATAAAGTAATTTAATAATATCTACATTAGAGAATGAAGAAGTTTGTCTGATTACAAAAACCCAAAATTCGACTACCAGATTTCATAATATCTCGTATATGATCAACAAATGAAAATTGTGCATTATACCTCAATCCAAGATCTTCAGTTTCAGTTTGGATCAGATATAATAGGTAGCTAAAGCAGTCTTCTACAATTTTACTGATTGTAAAAAACAAAGGAAATTTCTCACCTCTGCGAATACTGTTACTGAATCTGTGAAGTGATACTCGTCAATTATTTCGATTCTGATATCTGAATTTTCGTTCAAGTGAAAGGGCATATCATATAGTGAAGTTCCTGTGGTGAGTAGAAATTCTGAAAAATAACATGATTAGAAACACATGCTCTTCTTTAAGACATACCTTTTGACATCACTGGGTGTGTTAGATACATTTTATTTTCAAATAATTCTCACGAAACAATCAGGGGCCGACAAATTTGATAATGGTGAAAGCGATTTAAAGCTTTTTCTTCTTCTCTAACGCGAAATCGAGGTCTTGCTGAAATATTGAATGGCCTTCTTCATATTATTGAGTCAATAATCGTTTACAAAAAGTTCAACCTTTGAATTTATCGGATATTATGAATTATGAGGTGCTTTCAGATGTCATACCAACCAGTGGTAGAACGAAACATACGCAGAATCGATGATTTCGACATTTAGAAAATGATAAAACAATATTCTGCAATATGAAAAAATTCTCCAGATATATAACTCTCTATTGGTAATGGGATGCTATTAGATAGATAGATATAGATAGATATATTTATTCGTGTATACAATAAAAACATGTCTACATTTGTCATTAAACACAAAACAAAACAAATGCTATAAAAAAAAAAAAAAAAATAAAATATATATAAAAAAAAATAATAAAAAATCAATACTCACACATACATGCACTTCTATGAAGCAAAAATTCTTCCACAGAATAGAAACAATGATAAACTAAATATTTGGGGAATTTCACTAGTTCGGACTTCCATTGTCTACTATATAAAATGATTTGAAATCCCTGAAACAAGTGAAAAAGAATAATTAAAAAAGAATAGTTGAAAATAACAATTATATCAAGCGAAACAACCTGAAATGAAATGATAGTGAAATAACCTACAAGTAAAAATATAATAATTGAATCAATAAAAATTAAAGGAATGAAAAAAGAAAATAATAAAAAAATAAAAAAGTGTAGAGATTCCAAGTCACGTTAGTTCACGACGTTTCGATTGTTGGTATCTACAATCGTCTTCGGGTGATGACTGGACTGATTCCTGATCACCCGAAGACGATTGTAGATACCAACAATCGAAACGTCGTGAACTAAGGTGACTTGGAATCTCTACACTTTTTTATTTTTTTATTATTTTCTTTTTTCATTCCTTTAATTTTTATTTATTCAATTATTATATTTTTACTTGTAGGTTATTTCACTATCATTTCATTTCAGGTTTATTGTTGCTTAATATAATTGTTATTTTCAACTATTCTTTTATAATTATTCTTTTTTACTTGTTTCAGGGATTTCAAATCATTTTATATAGTAGACAATGGAAGTCCGAACTAGTGAAATTCATCACGAAACATTGTCAATCACCTTCAAACAAACGTTAAATATTTGGGCATTTGATTTTTAAATGTTTTTAAAGTAATGAAATTTTTATGTTTTTGTGGAAGGGCGTTAAACATTTTAAAACCTAAATACAAATAAGAATTATGAGATTTGGTTAGTCTGAAGAGTGGAAGACGCAGATCACTACCACCTCTGGTACTGTACCTATGTACATGGCAGTTTGCGGTTACCTCATTCGCCAAAATTTTGCTCCCAACATAAAGGAGGCACTCCAATATATAACAATAAGGCAGCGGCATGATGTTAAATTTTTAAAAAAGGGGCTTACAATAAGCGTCATACTCACTAGAAGAAATTATTCTAATGACTTTTTTTGTGCTATGAATATTTGATTGGCATGAGTCGCACTTCCCCAAATAATCAAACCATAAGTCATTATACCGTGGAATATAGCAAAGTACGCTATTTTCAAATAATCAAAGGACAGCTGATATTTCAATTGACGCAACGCATAAGAAGCTTTGGCCAGACGTTATGCTAGATCCTGAATGTGAAATGAAAAATTTAGTTGAGAGTCTACATGAAGGCCCAAGAGTTAAACTCTATCCTCAGATTTTTCCGCATGGTTCAAACTGAGATGCTGCGTTTTACTTTCATTTAAGAAAAGGAAATTACATCGAAACCAAACTTTAGCTTTCTGTTCTGAACAATTAAGGGTCAGTAAGGCACTGTTATTATTTAAATTTTTCACAAGTGTGGAGTCATCTGCATGAGTTGATACTCATACATAAATCATTGAAATATATAATAAATAGCAAGGGTCCTAAAACGGAGCCCTGTGGAACACCAAATATAACTGGGTACTCAGCAGATCTCCGAGCGGAGACACTCACAAAATACTTTCGTTCCTCCAAATATGACGAAAAGAGCTTCAAAGCCACGCCTCTAACCCCATATCTTGTGCTGCGATGTCCTTAATTATTAGTTTTATAGCAGTGGCATGCAATCCATAAAAGTCAGCAGCTTTTGAATTTTTCAAGTTGGTGACAATTCTCAGAATTTCCATATCATCAGTGGGATGCAACCAAAAGGTTGAAGTATTGAGAGGAATTTTCATAATTAAAATTTCAAGATGACTGTGATTGAAGTCTGTTATAGTTTTCATCAAATTATCTACATAGTCATCAAAAAAGCTGGCAAAATCGTCAGGTAATATGTTATTCTTGTTGACATTATTGTTTTTTCCGCGCTGTTTATTAATTATTTGCCAGGAAGCCCTCTGTTTATTATCAGAATCCGACATTATTTTGTCATTTAACAAGATTTTTGTTTTATCAATAAGTATTCTATATTCCTTCTTTAGTTTATTGAGAAGTGCAAAATTATCCTTATTATTGCTGCTAGTAACGTATGTCGGATAGATCGGTAGTATATAATTCAACTTATGATTTTTGTTCCAAACCATACATTGGTCGAATAGGGAGAACTTTTTTGCAAAGAATAAACGAACATAGAAGTTTTGTGGACTGTGAAGTCACCATTTGCAAACTATCTTCTGGCAAAGATATATGAGTGACCATTAAAAAACTAGGTTTGTTGAGTTATGCAGTGTAACAAATTAGTGACTTGATCGTTTCCGAAAGTGATATGAAATGGATTTTATGTTAAATATGATAATATATGTTTTTCCATTAATCAGGTGTCGCAGCCCTACAAACGACCAAAATGGCTTATTGAAGAAAGACGCGGGACGTTCAGAATAAAAACGTGTAGACAGTCAGAAAAAAAATAGGTTGTTCAGATACTTTCCGATTGAGTAGAAATGACACAGAAAATACTACACGGAAATTAACAGACACATTTCGAAATGATCGATATAATCGATATAACAATTTTTGGTTTGTTTTTGATTGTTAATAACTGGGGAACTTCATTTCCAATTATTGCACTCAAAAAATATGGAAAAATGTTGAACGAAAGTCATTGTTTGTGGAGGAAAATCAGTTTTTCATCGAAGAAGTTGAGAAATAAATAATCAACCAAGGAAGAACTGCATATATATTTGAATTTTTTGTGCATTTCTGAAGACGGAGGCAGATTTTGACCTCCCAAACGTTAAGATAAGTATTGTATTATTTCTTATTATTTTCTTTGATAGGCAACATTATTAAATACGACAGGTTACTAATAAAAAGAACATTCAATTTGTGAAAAATACAGATTTTACGAAGTAACTTATCGGGGTGAACTAAAAAGTTTGCTTTTTCTACACTTGTATAAAGTTTTCCATTTTGATTATCACATTTTTCAAATTGTGGGAGGTAAAAATATTCAAAAAAGTCGATGAAACAATGGAAAAATGTATCTTGGAAATTTAATACATCGACAATGAGACATCAACAGAAGTAATTGGGTCTTTTTTTCAGAAGCATTCACTTCAATAGTTACTTTACCTACGTCATCAGATACAAGATAAATTTTGTACGTGTAACTCCCTGGTTCCTGACCGCAGATAACATGGAAATCAGTTACCAAGGCTGTGCCAATGTCGGGATTCAACTGACAATATCTCAATTTTGGACCTTTGTGGGTTAGTAGATCTACAAAGACCCCATCTGATGGATCTCCTGAAATCATTAAAAATCTCAGTTTACAAAACATGTCTATTGTTCATTCGACCAGTTATTCAATCGATTAAATAATATGTCCGAAGAGAAGTATCATGTACAGGGTGTATCAAACTAGAGAACTGATGGTACATCAACGATTTTCAATAAAAATGTAAAATACTATCTGCAATCGGTACTACCATCTCAAATCTGAATAACTGAAAAGGAATTCATTATCAAAGTTATTGACTTCCATTGTAATCGGTGAAAAATGGTCCGAAGGATGGAAAAATCATTTTTTGTTTATGAAAACTCAGCACACTGTTTCTTGGGAAATTGAATTAGCAAGTCAGGAAATTTTATTTTCATAAAATTTGACAAATAATTGAATTCATGATATAACCTAATCATGATGTCGGAATGCGCATCTATCTATATATTGAAAATCAAAGGCTAGTTGAGAATATACTAATTGATATTGTGTCAGTTTCATAAGGTGAAACTATTTTTCGAAAAGAAAAAATAATCATATGGTCAATTTTGCCAATTTTTCCTAAAATTTTTGAGAAAGTCAGGCATTCAGATTATCTGATTATCCGATATTCGAAACTAATGTGTAGTTTACTACGGTATAGTATACTACAGTATAATATACTACAGTATAGTATACTACAGAAGTAAAATTTTCCACCTCAAAAAAGAAGCGGCCTAGAAGAGCACCACTAACTGATATTCCCGAGTATGAGTATTCCAATATTAGACGGATTATTTACGACTTTCATAAGACGAAAGAGTGTCGTATTATGACAAAAAAGTTCCAACACAAAATTAATGACGTTTTGGGGTTTGTGGCTTTCAAAACATCTCTTCGTAAAATTTCATAGAAAGTAGGTTTCAAATGAAGGACTGAAAATAATAGAAAAAGTTTAATAGAGAAAATGGACATTAGGACATTGAGGATCAAGTATTTACAAAAAATCAATTATTTACGTGGCCAACAGCGACCAATTGTGTTTCTCAATGAAACATACCTCCATAGTGGACATATATCTTCCAAGAACTGGACGGATGAACCGAAGGGTTATTTAAAAATACTGCGTAGGGAGCAATACTCATTATTATCGTCCATGCAGGAGGTGACATGGGCTTTATACCTAATTGTCGGCTCATATTTGAATCAGACACAACATCAAGAGATTATCAATCAGAAATAAATTCTGAAAATTATGGTGAATGGTTACAAGAAAAGTTAATCCTAAATTTACCTGTGAATTCGGTAGCCGTGACCGATAATGCTCCATAACATCCTACTTAAATTATTCCAGCCCCCACCACAATCTTTAGGAAGGCTGACATGGTAAAGTGGCTGCAGGAAAAAAGCATTATGTTCACCCTTAACATGATCAAACCCGAATTATACGAGTTGATCAAGGTAAATGAAAAGTATCATATTGGATACGAATTTGATGAGGTTCGGCTTGAACACGGACATAAAGTTTTGCGACTTCCACCCTTCCATCTGGATTTGAACCCCATTGAACTCATTCGGGCTACTGTCAAAAACAACGTGTCCTAAGAGAATGTAACTCTCAAGTTGAAGGATGTGAGGAAACTGGCGGTGCACGAGTTTGATTAAATCTCTTCCGAGGGGTGACAAAAATGTTGACGATATGTATTAGATATAGAGCGTAAATATTGGGAAAATGAAACATTCAAAGACGTTCGAACAGAAGTAAATCCAGTGATTATTACTGAATAAAAAATGAAAAGAAATTACAATTAAGTCATGTTCCATTTGATACCCTAATTAAAACTAATTATAGGTACGACATTGATCGGCAAAGGGCTTATCATAATCCAGTAGTAATTTAGTTGGGAGAGCCTAAACCTGCGCGATCGCTCACCATCAGCCGTGGCGTGTACTGTACTCTGTTTAAAAAATAGGTGCATTTTCATTTTTCTCAAAAAATATTTAATAATTCTTCAATTTTCATTTTGTCCCCTTCAAAGTAGCCCCTCTCAAATATGATATACTTGCGCCACGCAAAATATGAGCTGCAAGTCTAATTGCAATCTATTGATTGATTTGAATAAAACGCAAATAGGATGAATGAAAAACAGTAACCCATATCTAAAACTTCAATTTCGATAATAACAAAAATAATTTTTAATTTCGTAGCAAACTCGAATGACTCAATTTCACGACTTAAAAAAATTGATTCAGTTACTCCATTAAAAAAAAATGAGTAAAAGTGAAGCTAGACAAGAGTTTGAAGCTGGAAAACCATATCATTATATTCCACCAGAACAACTTTATTGAATATTTTTCTGTTTTCTGAAATTTAAGAGTGTCTCACTCGTGGATCAATTTCTAAGTTTTGATCAACTGAAGGAAAAAATTTTTTGTTTAAATTCGATATACAATATCTGTGTTTCTAATGATTCAGAACTTACAGCATTGATATTCACTGTATTTCTCGAACATATACCCCATTGCTCCTCTGATTCTTAGATTTCTGGGCGTTGGTAGAAAAAAAAAGAAATATTCTTACCTTTCAGTTTGTATCCGACTTTATACTTTTTATCTGGTTCTAACACATCCGCCTTGATGGTGAATTGTTTGCCTTCTCTTCCAGAAGTGTTTGTCTTATAATCAAAGTCCAGAATATCAACTGTCCAGAAGAATGTTGCATTTTCGTTCATTCGTTCGCAATTAGCTTCACACATGGCCTCGAAAACTATTTTTTTCTCTACGTCACATATTGGTCTGCAGTTTTCCAAGAAACTGAAATATCATGGGCTGTTAATTATCGATATTATTCAATTTAAAGTTCAAAACTTATTCATGCGATTTTTCGACAAGATATTTGGAAAAGTCACGGTGTTTAATAATAATAATGATCTTTATAAATTCCAACCACACACACACACATTTTGTTTTATATTTCGTTTTCGAACTCTCTGGAAGATCATTATATATTTTGACGCTCCAATTAAATACTGATTTTTTTCCAAATTTTGAGTGATATGATTTAACTAGTAGTTGTTTTGTTCGTTTTGTATTATAATAATGAATGGTAATTATTCAATTGTAGTTCAAATTCAAATATTTGTGATTTTTTCAAACAAAATGAATGAAACAACAAATTTTCAGTTGATGAACGGAATGAATATCTAACAGATCAGTTGGTATATATAAATTTGACGTAGATTCAAAATATGAGATTAGATTAGATTAGATTTTTTTATTGGTCAAGTTATTACACCTCATTGCTATGACAAGTCAATAATGTATAAAATAAATGTAAATTACAATTAAAATCACTGAAAAGGAGTAGGTAGTTCATGAAAATTGTATATGATAGAAGCACAAAATAAAGTAAATAAATATATAAATGTTGGGTAATATAAAAATGTAAAAATAAAGATACATGGAGACAGTACCTACATTGACGATAGTCACTCTGTAAAGCTGAAGTCAAACACATCATAGTAAGTAAGCATTCTCTGAGAGATGTTTTTTCAGTTTCCGTTTGAAATTAGCGAGGGTTGCATTTTTCATTGATTGGGGCAGTGAGTTGTACAATGATATGTATGAGTTACATCTCCTTGTTATTTCTAGTCCTTGGTTTGGTGCTCTAATTCCTAGTATTAAACGAATGGTTGTTACCGTTTGTAGTGAACTTTTGTAAATTTTCTTGAATGTGTATCAAATTGCAGTATATTACACATGATGGCAGAGTTGATATATTGAACTTAATGAACCAATCTTTACAGCTCTCCATTTGATCTATTCCAGCTTAAGCTCTGATTGCTCTTTTTTGAATTTTAAATGTTCTCGAGATATGAACAGATGTGCCCCAGTTTATCAATCCATAAATAAAGGAACTATGAAACATTGCATGATAAGCGGTATGGGTAGCTTCATTACCGACTTTATTTTTTATCTGCCTGATTGCATGATATATTTTTTGCTAGTTTGTCAATATGGGGTTTCTAAGTTAACTTTGAATCAATGGTAATACCAAGACATTTCACATTATTTGAGAGATTATGGGACAGCGAGAACATAACTGTTTGTGTGTTGTTTTTATTCACACATAGGCTATTTACATTAAACCAGTCTGTAGCTTCTTGAATAACTCGCTTTTCTAATTCTGATGACTCTTCAATATTTTTTTGCGAATGGCGAAGGAAGTGTCATCGGCGAATAGCATTGTGAACATTGTCATTGAATTTGGCAGGTCATTAATATAAATCAAGAAAAGTAGTGGCCCAAGCACACTACCTTGTGGAACACCATTGCAATTTTTGCAATTACTGGAAGTAGTGCAATTGATATGTAGTTTGAAGGAAGATTGATATCACCACTTTTAAAGACCGGAATTATCTTTGCAATTTTAAGTTTTGATGGAAATACACCAGATTTCAGAATCAAGTTGACAATACATGTAATTGGTCGATACATTTCGATAGATTTTCCTTGTACATAACCACTGAGTGATTGTTAATATCAAGCGAGCCCGAGTTTTTTAGGGATCTGATGACTTCATTCACCTCTGCAGTATCAGTTTGATAGAAATGCATCGAGTTATCAGCATTGCATGGAACTTGGTGGAGATAGTTTGTGAATGAATTATTGGGTGTGCTCATGTCATTATTCATATCCAGAGCTACATTTATAAAAAAGTCATTGAACTGCTCTGATGTAGGACAAGAAGAGCTATTCGTGTGAGGAAGCTATTGTATACGGAAACAAGTGTCGCGGTTTTTGTAAAACCCTTTATAGTGAAAATCATACAATAAACTGTATTAATTAGTTTCAATTTTATTTCATTTTGTAATCTCCTCAGTGAATTTATCATTAATAAATTAGCCGCTCCCCAAATTTGAATTAAATATTGTAGATTCGAATATACCAAACAGAAATATATACATTTAAGATATTTCAAAGGAATGAAATTTCTTACCCTGAATAATATTCCTAAAATGGGTGCGATTATTTTTTGAATATGAGTATTCCTTTCCAACAGAGGCTTTTATCACTATACAGTCTTAAATATTTTGGTATTTTGACAATAATTGATAATTTGTTGTTGAAAGCCAAAATTTCTTTGTTCATTATTTTGCTCTTGGTTATCGCCATTGAAGAAGCCTTTCAATTCGAACTCAATTCATGATAATTTAACCAAGAAGTCAAATCATCTAAAAGAACAATTCGTTCAGGCCAGTCTCAACTCCCTACACTGTAGGTCAATGGACTGACACCTATCAGATAACAACTACTCCCCTGGCTAATACCATGAAGGGCTTTGGATTATATCCGACAGGTGTCAGTGCAGGATTCTTCACTGAAGTTATTCCTGCATATGCTGTTGGCGATACATCTGCCGCAATAGATTTTCAATTATTGGAACACACTTGCAGACCGGTTTCGGGCTGTTTGGCCACTCGGCAGTCCAAGGTAGTGTATATCATCAACATAAAGTCGATAATTTCTGATAATTGAAAATCAAATTCCTTCAGAGTATCATTCATCGAACTAAGCTGAAGCATACAACAAACAACAGGTTTGTCGTCGCTCCATCTGCCTGTGAACGAGATAACCAACTGCATATACGAAATTTGCCCAATTCCCCGTATGAGGAAAGGAAACTTTTCACATATGTGGAAAGTAACCAAGAAGTGTTTTTATGCATGTTATTTTAAATTTCTTCAGTATCACTAGTGATGTTGTGTCATCTGCGTATAACAATAATCAACAATAATTTGAAACAGAATTTATGTAGATTAAAAAAACTGAACCCAAAATAGACCCTTGTGGAACTCCGCAAGTGATATTTTTTATATATATCTCATTTCCCAAAAGCAATGGCCCAACACTAGATGAAAATTTGTCTTCGGGTCCCGATATTGACTGCACAGTAAATAAGTGACAAGGAATTTTTCAAAGCTCCAAAAGCCACTAACGAACGAAGTGATAATAATAGATGTTATTGAAAAAACTAAGTAAATAAAATGAAAACATTCCCATATATTTTTTCGTATCAAGATGGAGTAGTGGAAAGCCAAAAACTCTTTCCTCCAAAAATATAAACCTATCAAATAGTAGGATTTTATTTCCGATACAAGAAAAAATAGGGCAGTGCTATCTTACCTATCTTAACTACGGTTCAGAAATCTGAGAACACAAAATGAATATTAAGAAGATTGTTGGACGGCTGAGAAGTCGGCTGATTTTCTGCTTGAATTTATTGATTAGATAATATAAATCAGTTCCATGCGAAACAGCATGTGTAATTAATAATAACCTTCCAAAATGGAAATTCAAAGACGAAGACACCATGAAAAAACTGAAGAAAAGGGGACAAACAACAATTCTTGGAGGGAATCATAGTACTGCTGAATTTAATAATTGGATGGCAATCAAACTACATGTTGAAAATCAATTTATAACGGGATGGCAAAGAATCTGGGATACTACAGATAGAGGAAGATTCACCTACGAGCATATTCCAAAGAATAAATCAAGGTTGAGAAAAGGCACCACAGTTTAAGCAGAAAAGTAACTTCATTCCTGAGCAGCCATGGAAAATTTGGTGTCCACCTATTTGGGACTGGAAAGATACATATTCCAGACTGTTACATGATATGTGAAACAGCAGTTTGGTCAAAGCCCAGACTAACAACCTCCAAGAGGAAATAGTTTCATTTGCGTGCTTTGAAACAGCTTGAAAGCTAGTCATCATAGGATGCATAACTCTAAGATTGTAGATAATTTCGTTGGTCAATTGAAATCCATGATGAAATGTACACACTGTGGACACTCATCAGTGACCTTTGATCCTTTCTGGGATTTGTCCTTCTTCATACCACAAAGAATCAACCAATTGAGTTTGTGGCAATGCTTGGATTCGTTGACAAGAGGAGAAACTTTGGATGGAAATGAAAAACCGATGTGTTCAAAATGCAAGGAAACGAGAAAAAGCACAAAGTCCATATCGATCCACAAGTTTCCCCATATTTTAGTAATACATTTAAAAAGGGGCAAATTGAATGATATCATCGAATTTCCTTTAGAAGGATTGGATATGGACAATTTCGCAGCAGGAAATGTTGCTACTTGTTATATAATCTATATGCACTTTTAAATCACAGTGGGACTACTAACAGAGGACATTATACAGCATACTGCAGCACCCGTATACTGGCGCGTGACACAAATACAACTATTCACACGTGTCACCAATTTTACTAAAATCGCTTGCGGGTGGAGAAGCATACGTCGTGCTCTTGGATGGAACAAAATCGCATCTTCAAGATAACCGAGGGAAAGTTTCTTTGTGCAATTATTATTTAGTTTTTGTTGAGTTCTTATATGTATATGTACCTGTTTCGTCAATATACTCATTCAAATTTTAAAAAAAAAGTTATCATCGGTTACACAAAGTTTGTGATGTGTAAGAGAAAGAAATTGTTCACAGAAATGAAACGAACCAAAGATGTCACAGACACCATCAGTGATGATGTCTGTCGCAATAGCGGACGAAACGTTGGTACTTTAGGTTCCATCAGACCATGGTCTACCAGCTCGGATTTTATTCTCTTATATCGTACTGAGTATTTAATTATATTTCACTTAATTCTTATTAGCTCAACGCGAACTGTAGGTTATAGTGCAACGGAAACTACAAAGTATTACTGCATATTGAAAAGCATCCCTCCTCTTCCTCTCGGTTCAACAATTTGGCTTGTTTTCCGCCGGGCTGAGTTTTTGTTTCCAACAGATAATCTAAAGTTATATATCAATCCCTCAACAGCATACTCGTCTGGAATGGTTGAAGTGGCACCTGGAAGGGAAGTGAAAAATTCAAGAATATTATCAGTGATGATTTTTTACCACTGCCAAGGTTCTGTCTGCATGAGTCAGGCCGGTTCCTTCTTGAAGTCTTACATCTCCATTCGTAGTGTGAAGTTTCAGTATGGTTAGGGGGAACATTTGGATCAATCGAGTCTCTGCTATCGAGTATAAACTCTTCGTCAGTATTCATGGAAACTTTTTCACCATCTTCTTTTACTGGTATTGATTGTTCTGGTCTAATCTCGAAAAAACACTTGAACGAGAGATTATATGAAAACAAAATCTTATAGAAAAGTTCAACACTATGTATCTTAGAAATTATGAATTTCCGGACTTATGTTACTCCGGAATACTTCCTTACATTTTTCACCGCAATAACACCCTGTATATACAGTGTGACACACTCAAGATGAAGACATTCCTGCATGATTTTTGATATAGGTGTAGACCTTCAGGGGCTGCTCTTTTCTCAATACTTAGCCCGAGTTATCGCTTAGAACACAGCCATATTCAAGTCCAATTTTTAGTTGATGATTGTTATCGTCCAACCCGTGTTAGGAATCACACGTTAAAAGGTAAGACCTCGTTAATCCTTAGCTCGCACAAGTTTCGACTTCTGAGGGTTGTCGTTCGTAGGGGCGCGACAGCTGGTTAACGGAAAAAACAGATTTTAACAGATTTTAACAGATTCCGAATAAAAATAAATGATAAAATAATCAAAATAAATGAAATAAATGTATTGAGAAAACTAAAATTAAAAATTATTATTTTATCAAACGTAAGTTAATACAGGTCTTCATCCTGTGTCACACTGTATGACTGAAGAGAATGTTCAGAGATGAAATTGAGTCTCAATAGGGAGATCAGATGATGCAAGAACCACACTAAAATTTCAATAAAAAAGAAAAATATTATTAACAAATAGGAATGCATCGGATGTCTGCCATTGAGGATGACAGTGTTTCATGTGAGTGAAATTTTACCTCTTTCATATATTATACTGTGTAGTAATCCTGTGAATGACATCTGATTCAATTACATAACGAATGTTTTAAGTACAAACTAGATTTGAAAAGAAAGTTTCTGTGTCCTGAATACTTTCCCAATCAGAAAAGACCCTTCAAAGAAAAGAGCTTCATTTAAGTTTTATTAGGGAGGCACATGATCCAAGGACCACACCAAAATTTTAACAAAAAAAAACAACAACAAATAAAAAAAAAATCACTAACTTATATACCGTGCATTTCTTTTTTGTCCCCTCCTTTTATTTTTTGAACGGGTCAACGCAAAAAATTGAAATTTGTGATAATGAAATCAATGCATGAATACTTTATTTTGAAGTGAGATTAACAGATGAAACTTTCAAGGGTGGCGACTGGGATATCTGGGAAAAAAAATTAAATAGAAAGGGGGCGCTTGTGACACGCCATTTTGAAGCTCCTGACAAATACTTCACAACCCTAGAGAATATGAAGTCAATTTCTTCACCTACTACAAAATGGCGAAACATTTAATCCGATATTTCACGTCGAACATTTTTGAACACAGTAACGTCAGCATCTCGACAAATATTCATTATTCTCTGCCGTATATCCAATATTGAAGCAGATTCAGTTCCGTACACCTTTTACTGCAAATAGCTCCATAAAAAAAGTCTGAAGGTGTCAAATCTGGCGAGCAGGCTGGCCATTCTGTAGGACCTCGACGGCCAATCCAACAACCGGGAAAAGTAGCAAAGAGTTTCCTACTTGTCTGGAGTAATGTGGTGGTGCTCCATCTTGTTGGAATACAATATCCATATCGAACTCATAAGTATCCGCTTCGACGATTTCAGTGATGAGAGGGTCAACAGTAGTTTCCAGCATATTCAAATACAGTTCTTCTGTTGAATTTTGATCAATAAATAGAGGTCCTACAATATGGTTTCCCAATATTCCTGCCCAAACGTTATTTTTTTCTGGATATTGGGAGAACCGAAAACTAAATGAAAATACTCTAACTGAACAATGATGTTCATTTTTTTACTGACATTTTTTGTCGATTTTATAAACAAAAAATAACTTTACAAACCTTATCGGATTGTTGGAATTGCCATATGGTAAATAAAAAGGAATATTTCTAGAAATATCGATATTATTGTGTTTGTCTTAAGGAAATTATTAAATGTTCCGCCATTTTGTAGTACGTGGAGATATTGATATTGTAGGGTTGTGCATATTCCTTAGGAGCTTCAAAATGATGTATCATTAGACCTCCCTTTTCTTTCAACTTTTTTTTCCCAGATGTCGCCCAGTCGCCATCTTGAAAGTTTCATTTGTCAATGTCACTTCAAAATGAAGTATTCATGCATTGATTTCATTATACCAAATTTCAATTCTTTGAGTTGACACGTTCAAAAAATAAAAAGGGGAGGACATTAAAGAAATGCACTGTATGTTTGTTCCTTATGAAAAATATTCTGAAACATTATTGATCTCTTCATATTATTTTTTTTTTCGTAGTCAATTCTTCGATTCCAACTCATGCCTATAAATCATGAAGTCAAAAAAATTTCCCTCAAAAATATATATAACTTTTTTAAAAATCTCAAAATCTTTGAAAAATAATTTTGTTCAAATTAAAAATGAATTTTTTTCTTTGAAATTTCTAGGAGTTATTTAGCGTCGCTAGTAGGAAGAGAATACGAGATGGCTGACAAAACTGTATGTATTGGTTTGAGAAGAAAATGGAGAGGAGTGGGGGAATATTGAAAATGATTAAACGTTTTGTTTCTTCCGAATAAAAAGTTAGTATGCTAAAATATTCGAGACCGGTGGCATTTGGACTTTTCAAACCCAGAACACGACTAAATAGAGTATTTTACCTGTTTGGAAAGGAAATCTTTAATGCCGTTTTCATTATATTCTTCAACATACAAAAGCGCCTGATAACTTCCTTTTCCAAGAGAAAAAGGTTCAATGACTAACGTTTCTTCATTCTGAAAATGTTGTAGGTTTTGTACTGTTCCGTCTGAAAACAAAATAATTATAAATGGATTCATTAAAACTGCAACATTTTTCTCGACGCGCGTTTTACCAACCAACGCCAGAAGTTTTAGTTCTATGTTTCACATATTTTGGTGTTGATTAGTTTTTGAATCTGCTTTTTATTTTTCACCGAACACAAAATATACAAGGCAACAATATACTCTAGATACAATACAAAGAACAGAAAGCATGGAATTGTGAAAAGCTATAGTGAATTTCGGTGAATGAACTATAACATTACGGAAAAATGATTTGGATTATTGCAAGTGACTGCAACCTCCAGAATATTCACTCATATACAAAGAGCTTGTGAAACTGTCCATAGAAACATTTTTTTGGAAATGAGATTCAAAAAGTTATGAGTTGGTTTGAATCCTTTATCGAGAATAGACTAGACTGCAAGCCACTAAATTTAATGATTAAATATTAAGTGAGTTTGTTTGAAGGTGGTTGACAATGTTTCGTGGTGTATCTCATCAGTTCGGACTTTCATTGTCTAATATAATACAAATTGATTTGAATTCCCTGAAAAAAATTAAAACGATTAGCCCAAAATAACAATTTTATTAAACGAAAAACTGAAATTACAAATAGATAAAATACAAGCAACAACCAAGAAAATAAAAAATTCAAATATTGAGAAAAGCTGAAAATAAAAAAAATAGTATTAACAAAAATTAAAAAAATAAAAATAAAAAAATTAAAAGATACCACACCAAGTTACGTCACGACGTTTCGATTGTTAGTATCCACAATCGTCTTCGGGTGATAACTGGACTTATTCCTTCGAGATCTGACTATTTATAGGTCATTCGAGTGCTTTCACCTATCCCCTCTTCCCTCTTTCCGCTCCATTGGTTTTGGGGGGAGATGACCGTTTGGCGGGAGTTGGTCGTTTTTCGCTTGATTAGAGGTTTCCATATGTTATACATGACATATATGACATATTCCATATGTTATATTAGACAAGGGAAAACCGAACTGATGAGATACATCTCAAGTGAGATTTTAATAACACATGGTTTTCCACAAGGATCTGTTTTGGCGCCACTACTGTTCATTCTATATGTGAATAATAAAACTATTTGTAGTTGACACGATTTTTATTTTCTGTGGCTAAAATTCTTGAGTATCAAATTTATCAAAAACTGTTATATTTCAATAAGTTGAAACTGAAATCATCTAAAGGAACAATTCGTTCAGGCCAGTCTCAACTCCCTATCAGCCTAGTTTGAAGAATGATATTCTGAAGGAATTCGATTTTCAATTATCGAAAATCATCGACTTTTTGTTGATGATAGACACTACCTTGTACTGACGAGTGGCCAAACAGCCCGAAACCAGTCTGCAAGTGTGTTCCAATAATTGAAAATCTATCCAAATACTAATGAGCTTCATCAATTAATGTTTCCTGAAAATATTCAAACACTTACTCTTTAGGTGCATGGGAATTTTATTGTAAATCTTTATTCCATTGTATATCAACCATCGTCGTTGAGAGCAGGAGATCTGATAAAGCTAGCTTGGCGTGTAATATAGTGCAGCTTGTTTGTATCATCAAGAGCGGACACATTTTTATGAATCAGACTTGCTGTTTCAAGGGTGCTTCATGCTTTTGCTACATAGTCCCCCAGAAGGCAATGCCACATCTTATATGTGCATCTACAAAGGCAAAGTAAGCAGATCTTGCAAAGGTTCTATCTAGTTCTCTTGAAACTGACTTGACAACAAAACAGCCAGATGTGAGTTTTTTATTCAGCTCAATAATATGATCCTAGAATTTAAGTTTATTATCTATGTGAAGTCCTAATAATTTAGAGGACTGTATCACGACGAGATTGTTGTTAAGCTGTGGGAGTTCATATTTGATGGTGAGGAAATGAGTTTTATTGAAGTTTAATGAAAGCTTATTTGAGTCGCACTAGCTCTTCATTTTTTCCATATCTTCAGTAGCATCTTGAGCTAGTTTTGTAGGATCTTTTCCCTGCCACAGCAACGTGGTGTCATCTGTGAATGATGTGATGCTAGCAGTTGATCCCATTTGTGTTATTTCATTAATTTACAACAAAAACAAGATGGTCCTAAGATGAAACCTAGAGGTATACCTGCTTTAATTTCTTCCATACTGGAGTCTGTCGAAAGTCTTACAAATTGTTTTCGATACAATAAGTATGATTTGAACCATCTAATGCGTGTGTACTCGAAACTATATCGTTTCAGTCAAAGTCGAAGAAAAAATCGCAAAATACCGCTGCTGTATAGGCACCAGAGTTTATATCACTTATAGAGTAAGTTGAAAATTGTATTACTGGTACTTTTGTTATTTTGAACACCGTACCGCTGTGGACTTGATAAGTTATTACTATAGACAAAGTACATTAGCCGCTTCTAGGCCTGTAGTTTATTGGATCATCTATGAAATCACCTGCTTTGAAGAGCGGATCAACCACAAAAGATTTCAGAAACTCTGGAAATGAGCCATTCACAAAAAAATCAGTTATCAATGAGACAATAACATTCAAAACACAATTTGGCAGTGTCTCAAAGATTTTGACAAACATTGCATCAGTACCTGAGGTTCTCCCATTTCTAATTTAGGTCAGTGGGGATTGAATCCAATGGTTGTTCTCTTTGCGGTGATTGAACAATATCCCACAAACTATTAGTCTGATAGCTGTGAAATTTATACACGTGTTTTTGGAGGTTAAGGTTGTGACCTTATCTTTTATGTAATACAAAAATTATAATAGATTTACTCGAAAGATAGGAACAATGCGTACGGCATTGCGCCTATCTTTCTAATGTAATAACTAAATAATGATCGTAAGTAAAAGTATGCTTTCATTTACCTAAGGATAGTCCAGGTATAAATATCAGGAAAAGTATTACTTATAGGATTCATGTCATAGAAAAAAATGATTATTAGGAATGGTGTAAAAATTACCTCACCAGAGTATACTCAGTTCAGGTTTACATTATGAATGGATCAACTCAAAATTCAATAATTGTATTTTAATGAAACAGTATTTCTAATGCAAAAAGTAGTTATTTTCGGAAAAATGAGTCAAGTGTAGGTGATATTTGCCTGTTAGTTTCTCGGCGAGCTGTAGCAAAAGTGCAACCTTTTATGGAATTCTCAAAATCTATATATGAAACTTTATCCGAAACAATATCGTTCAAATTCTTGAAATTGGACCACACGGCTCACCACTAAACAAATCCCTTCTCGAGATTCTCGTTCATCACTCCGTTTTCCAAAAATGCCACAACTCCTTGACGTTCTCATGATCGAGGATCACCTACAGCGCAAGTCTATTCTGAGGAATTCACCCAAATAATTTTGGTAACACCTCATTCCTGACTTTCGGTTTGATGAAAATAGAAAATCTACCTCGAAAGGATACGAGTGAGTCGGTCCTATTGGAAAGAAAAACTTATCAATCTGTACCAGAAACTAATTATCATATGTGTATTGAGAAGTGAAAATCTTAGCGAGGCAAAAGGTGTAAATTGGATTGTCTACACCTCAGGAAACTTTCTTTAAAATCAATTAGGATTACCTTTGGTGAAATAAAAATTAAATGAAAAGTACAGTAGGTTATTATAAACGCTACAAGGTGTCTAGTTCGGCATTTCCATGGTTCCATATTATGAAGGTGTCGTCCACGTATATCAACCAGATTCGGGGCTTCTTGTGGGCTTCTTCAGTTCAATTATATGCGAGCGCTTTCGACAGTTGGTCGTGCTGTCATCATCAAGGCTCTACTTGAGTAGAGCTTCAATGATGAAACATCTGTATATCGAAAACTCACTCAAACAGAATAGTATCTGAACCAGGAACCCAACCACCATCAATCGACTAAGAGAGGAATCATCAAGACTCTACTAGACCGTGCTTTCGGGCTCTATAACACAAAGGCAGGTTTCGAAAAGGAACTAGGCATCATCGAAAATGGTCTTCAACGAAATGGTTACTCCAAGCAAGAACTCCACAAGAAAGAGATGCCGCCACAACCAGTACTTGTACTTCCCTACATCACAGGATTATCGGAAAGGATGTGAAGAATTGGGTCCAAGTATAACATCAGGACCTGCTTCAGATCTGGGAACACTATCCGTAGCAGCCTCACGAAAATCAGGCCACCAAACGCGGACTGCGATTCCATGAATTGCATTCACCGGATACCCTGCGAGTGCAGAGAATCATACATCAGTGAAACTAAGGAGGCATTGAAAGTTTGCATTGCCGAGCACAAGAAACACACACAGCGAGGAGAAACCAGCAAATCCGGAATAGCAGAGCATGTTTGGACTCATCAACATAACATCAAGTGGGCTAAAGCTGAAATCATCCACAAAGAGGAACACTGGTTTAGAAGAAAATTCAAAGAAGCCGCATATATGTTATCCAACAATACATTTATAGCCAAGCTAGCGTAGAGATACGCAACGTATGGAAACCTCTAATCAAGCAGAACACGATCAACTCCCGCCAAACGGTCAGATTTCGCTAAAACCGATGAAGCGGAGAGAGGGAAAAGGGGATAGGTGAAAGCACTTGAATGACTTATAATTAGTCAGATCTCTGAGGAATGAGTCAAGTTATCATTCGAAAACGATTGTGAATGCTAACAATTGAAACATCTTGTTGATAATTTTTTAATTTTCATCTCGTGTTAATAGTTCAATTTTTAATTCTTTGGTTGTTGCTTGTATTTTATTTCATTGTAATTTCAGTTTTTTTGCTTGATATAGTTATTTTCCAGCTAACTTTTTTCATTTTTTGCAGATTCTTTCAGGGATTTCAAATCAATTTATATAATATTAAACAATGGAAGTCCGAACTGATGAAATACACCATGGAACATTGTCAACCACCTTCAAACGAAAAAATAGGTGTCTGAAAAATTACACCACAAAAATCAATATTCTCTGAGAGTTTTGACATAAAACACACACTATGAATCAACTCACTTTCGTAAATAAGAATCCAATTTGAGGATAATCTCGTGGTGATACATTTATTCCCAGTTTTATATTGCGATTGGATTTCATTCACTTCGCTTATTGAAAACTGTTTTGGCGAGTCACTGAAAAAAGAATTGAAAAACTGGTGAAACACAATCACAACGTTTACTACGATGAGTTCTTTATTTTCGTGATCTACAGGATAAGGGAATAAACTAACAGTAGTTTGTTGTACCATGAAAAAATACGTACCAATCCAATATATTCAAGTCACTTCCACATCTAGAATATTTTTCTAGTTTAGTTTTTTGTTCCACTGATGTTGAAATTTCCCAATCTACTGACTGACTCATTTGTGACTCATTGAATATTATTGCTGAATTGAGAGGAACTGCAATGAAGTAAATACAGAACTAAACGAATTTGTATTTGTTCACTTACCCAAAAGAAAAATCAAGTTCAGCATAGTTGTTTTTCGAAGTAATATTTTCACTTCCAGATATCTACATGCAAACGTCATAATGAAGTTGGGAAATGTTGCATGAGTAACTTTATTTCAGGTTTTTTGACAGCCGTGACAATTATTTCGTATATATAGTAAGGTTAGTTCAATGAACGATGTTCAATGCACATTTATAGTCAAACTAATGGTGATCAAATATGTTTCAATGCCCAATGGGCGACTTCCCATAAAACCCATAAAACATCACTGAATATACTTACTTGCTTGGTATTTCTTTTTTTACATTAAATATTGAATTAAAGAAGAAAGTGATACAAATTATGAAATTATGAAACAACAGAAATCAATTGGTGATCCGGGGCGAATTCATTGATTCCAGTGGCGCATTTGCTTTTTCAGCTGCAGGAAAACCCGGAAAAACCTGTCAAATTTAAACCGGTTTGTTTCGTCTTTGACCAATGCGTAATAGTGGCCAGATTAAACGTCAGTACAATGACTGCATGAAGATTATATCAGTGGTCTGCTAGATTGAAGTGTTCATCAATTTCGAACCTTCCGTCAGAGGTTGAGTCATGTTTGAAGATCATTGCTTGGTATACACGAAATTTTATATTATATGACTTGACAGTCTTTACGCTACCACTCTCTAGTTCGCTACATCAGTGCAAGCTTCTTCAGGTATGTTCAATACCTACTAGCAGGTTCAAAAAAGCAGCAGCAATTCAGCATGATTTTGAGATTCAAGAGTAAAGGCACCAATAATGAGAACAAACATCTTGACAGACTGAATATTTTATCCGTTTTTCCTCATCTTTTCGGACGATATTCTTCTTGACAGGAGCTGAAAAGTACACGAAATATATCGTCATGCTGACAGCAAGTGCATTAGGGTTTCAGGCGATACTAAGGTGTTAAAGACACCATCCTGGCAGGTCATGATGAACTCCTCATTTTCCGAATGCAGCTCACCGAACCTGAGGAGAGCGGAGGTTGAGCGCTTTGGTAAGCCGGATTTTCAGTGCAGAAGAAGACCCCATGAACTGGTTTATTCCTGTATTGCCGCTGGGGTGATGTGATCTCTGCGGCTTATATACGGACCTTTAGCTGAACGGGTTCCAACTTGGTGACGGAGTTGTGATCACTTCGTAAAGTGTCGAAAACTGAACTGAGTTTATCAGCTGCTCGGGCAGCTGCCTTGAAGAGAAATGCTTTAGTTCCTGCTCTATCATGGTCGCGGATTATGCAGAGGAGATCCGAACTCCCGATGACTTTACAGGCTCCGTCCATTACCATTCTGTCATGTAGACTCCAGACAGTCCAGGGCCTTTCTGTTGTAGATAAAAGTACAACCGTGGAACGGACGATTTGAAATGCAAACTCCTATGGGGATTTCAGTCATTTTTCGGGTCGTCGAGTTGATACATATCCTTTCTGGTCCATTTCACAGTAGCGACTTTTTTTCTTCCGACAGTTCCGATAACCGGATCTGTCGGAGTTTGTGCTGATACTTGCCACGGAGAGAGTTCCTCACTATTATTACAGCGTGTGAGTAACATTGTTCCACTCCGTCTCTCCGGTATCAATATGGTGTAGGATGCGCTCATCTACGAGCTGCACATCCTCTCCTTAGTTCCCGCATCTTGCTTCCTTGAGATGGACCGTTGCACATTTGTCTATCCAAAATTTTTCACCAACAACATGAGTGTACTCTTCCACCGTCCTCGAGGACTGATTGAGAACCGGATTCAAGAGGTGCTACAGTTATGCCCTCGAGTATTTCTGAGCGCAACGGATAATGGCAATAGTGGGGTGTGATACACTCCTCCTGAAAATGGCCCACCCTGTTTGGAATCTAGCCTGATCAGACGTTATGATGAAGCCAGTCCGTCAGAGTGGCAACAGTTGTTCCAGGCGTCTCACTATTTTGTCGGGTACCGCAATGAATCTGAACAAATGCAAGATGAGCTGATGCGATGTTGTATCAAATACCTTGCGGTAATCGATCCATGCCATAAAGAGGTCAGGCTAACACTGTATCAAGTCGTGCGTTACACATCTACCGATGCTCAGGTTTGTTTACATTCAGCGATTTCTCTCTTTTCATATATAAGAATATTTGGTCAATTACAGTGAGTTCTCGTATATATAAAATGTTTGTAAACAACCTATAACACGAATTTTGAGTATCTTATCGAACTGTAACTTTTAGGTATCGACAAATACCCACTTTTGGAAAAGAGATCGGTCCGCCTCTTGACAAACCAATCGGGAATCGGCTGCTCTCTATCCAGCCATGAGTTTAAAACTCTGGCCAGATGGCGGTGGGTGCTTGGTAGTTTTTTCCACCAATAAGTGTTCAGCTCATCTGGGCCTGGAGCAGTAACAATCTTGGAATCACATAGGCTCTTCAAAAGTCATCTGGCGTTACGGGTTGCGCAGCTAATTGAGTTTAGGCTGTCGAAGCTCTCCGCTGAAAGCTTTAAACCGCGCTAGGGCTGGACATTTATGTCCTTCTGGAACGATTCCACCTGGTCAGCGGTTGGTAGAATATCCATAACACGCGGGGTCTGAGCGAGCTAAGCGAGGAATGATCGAGAAGGTTTTTTGCAGAACCAGAGGTTTTTCGCTACACTTCTCGCTACTAGTATTCGTATTCTATCACTAAAGTGTGATGAATATGTCGTGATTTGGTGGCTATTTGCCTCACTGGCGGCGTGAAAGGTGTGGTGATCCATCAAACACTGAATACGAGATCTCAACCTTTATCTTGTGTACCCGCCGTTCAATACATTGAAACGCAAGGCCGGGATTGTATCTTTCCGATTCGGATAGCAATTGAATGGTGCTATACAGGGCGGTGTTGATTTGCCAGATGGCAGTCTCTTCTAAGAGAATACTATGAACCTCTGCGTTCAAACAAGCAAGTTGTCGCGGCTATAGAGGTCTATATCTGTAGAGCGTGTTTTGATCAATTATTTCGGTGGCGTGATGCGAGTCTCCTCTCTAGCCGTATCAACGGGTGGTGGAACTGCCACCTCCACTACTTCGTTGGTAGGCTGGAAAGGAGGTATAAAGTCCTGCCACCGTACTGGTCAGGCCATATCCCTCGAAGCCCCGATAAATTCGGGAGGGTGCGCTAGCATTATCAACCAACGACCACTTCTCACACCGTGGGGTAAATGTTCAGTGGGCTCGAGAATCATGTGCCCTGAGCAAGCACAAGAAAGAGAACCTTCTCTTGCGCTTGCTATTTGTACGGCTAAGATTTCTGCCTTGGTGCGGCAAGCCGGCATGATTTTAAGATTCGAGAGTATAGAGGGCATTATTCCACCAGAGATTTCAATAGTCAGAACAACGATTTCGACATAGTGGTCTCGAAAGAGAAAATCTTGGTATTCCATCAGTTTTTTCTCCTCTTTTCGGACGATATTCGTTCGCCAGGAGCTGAAAACTCCACAACAAATATCATCTTGTTATGGCGATCAAGAAGGACTTCATCAGGCTCATCAGCTAGTTTGAACCTGAAGGTGGACAAAGGCACTTCTCGTTCCCCACAACGGATTCAGTATCCCTCGTAGGACAACACCGGTGTCTCGTTAATACCGTAGGTGGTAATGTGGCACTCTCAAAACAGGATCCGAACTCCTGACAACTTCACAGGCTCCATCTTGAACCATTCTGTCATGTAGATACTCCAAACTCAAAAGTCCATGAGGTGAGTATACGTCTCTCCAGCATCCAGATGGTGCAAGGTGCTTCCTTCCATCTACGAACTGAACATCCTCTCCGTAGTCCCCTCATCGTCCGTTTCACATTTGTCTATCCCGAATTTCATACCATGCGTGTACTCTTTCATCACCCTCAAGGACTGATGGAGATCCGTTTCTCCAGAGCCATGAAGTTTGGGATTACCAGTATAAAACAAATGGGTGACATTGTGCCTACGGTTTTCTCCTTGTATATCATTATTATCATAATTATAACTGCAGGTCAAAGAAAAATACTATTCAAAATTAATCATTTATTCCTCGAATTCAAAATCAATTCTAGCTAGAGTATTCATTAGAACTGATAAATTTTCTGTCATTACATCAACTCTTCTTTGGTTACTCTCCAATAAACCCGCATAGAACGATTCTTTTTGTCTGTTTGCTTTGGAAAAGAGGACTGTCAACACCTTTTCCATCTTCAGAAATACCAAATCATCTACAATGGTTGCTTTTCCACGTTTCGCATGACTTATGAAAAAAAAATCGTTTTCCTGTGAATCCTTTCGAAAAAAATTTGCTATGATCATTTTTATCAAACTTTCAGCACCTTGCTTCAGCGTGGGTGTCCTCTTCATGTTTCTCAAGATTGCCAGCGTTACATGTACCATACCACTTGTCCTGTTTTTGGGCACTGTCAAACAATTGGCGTATCTGTGCACATCAGCTTTAGGGTATATCCATTTTCTACCCTCAGAACCGCTTTCACCCCCTCGAATTCTTGAGCTCCTCAATTTGACCTTGGCAACCCCTTTATAATACTGGTACTGTTCTTTCAAAAAATCGAAAACGTCGTAGCCTTCTTCCCTGGAATAAATCACCTGTGCCTCGGTATAGCATATCGTTATTATAGCTATATACAGGGTGAGATAAAACAGCGAAATAAGCATGTACAGACTGTAGTATAAATGATGTAAGGGAGTTTTCAGCGTCATAAACTTGAAATCTTGAAAGAAGGACAATGACATGAGGATCAGAGTAGTTGTTGAATCCAATATGTTTTTGAAATCAGAAGAGTGGTCTCCAAAAAACATTATACCGGATAGAGTAAACGCGAAAACCGTCAACATGTGGTAGAAAAATATAAGAACAATAGCTCCAAGGGATAGAGCGAAAGTTTTTTCGGCGATTTTAATGATCTGCAAGAACCTCAGCAACTTCCACAGTCTCAAAGTGGCTATAAACACTAGAATAGCTGCTAGTATTGTGAGGGCAGATTCTGCGAAGAACAGGTGGAAATAGTTGACAAACTCGTTATGCTTGGCGTTTTCTATTTTCACAAGGAAGCTCTTCACCAGCATGGCTCTCTCCATATACAAAAAAAGGCAAGCGATACTTATTGTTATTATAACTATATCCACTACGTGCCATAGATCCTTGAACAACATTTTTTTCTTCCTGATTATCTTGAGCACTAGTTTCACTGTTAAAATGAATACCATCGTCAGGAAGCCAAAGAGTAGTATAGTTACTAATAATCCAGTTTTTTCCTTTACAAACAGCAGGCGAGCAGATTTGATCTGAAAAAGAATTGTGGTGAGTGAACAACTCTGTGATGTATGAAGTTGAGACGAAAATCAATTGAGCTCATTTTGATTCTTATCAAAGAAAACTAATCAATGAAATATCGTTCACGTTTACGTCTGATCCTGAGAATACATATCATATTACGTTATTTAAAAAGTTTTGTCCGTTTCAATGTCATGTGCTTTTGTAGCTACAGATCTCAATAAATATATTCTACTGTGTCTGAACTAGTCCAGAAACATATAAAAAAGTATTACAAATTATGAAATAATAAAACAACAAAAATTAATTGGCGCTCCGGGGCGACTTCATTGATTTCAGTGGCGCATTTGCTTTTTCAGCTGCAGGAAAACCCTGCAGCACCACATCATCTGAAGATCTTGATCTGCCAATGTCCTTTCTTTCATAAAATGAAATGTAGGGTGCCTCCAGGGGCTCCAATGGATTAGAGATATTGCCAGAATATTTAGTGACACGACTATCGTCAAACTTGAACCTTCCCGTTCAGTGGAAGAGCTTTATGAAGCAAGAGCCGAATCGATCCCTCTACGAAACTCTTCATTAGTTGGAAGGATCGATTGCAGCTTGAGAAATGGTTTTGAAGCAGATTCTGTGAAATATGTTTTTCCTTACAAATCAGTAGGTAGTTATCCTGAAAATATTGCGAAGAAAATTGGGTTAGATAATTTAGGAAACATTTGCTATATGAATAGCAATTGTCCAAGTAATGTTCATGACGAAACATTTTAAGAACGTGTAATAAATGACCTCTGGGTCTGAATTGACGATCCCTATACACCACTAATGATATATAATAATCATTTTAATTATTCTAGCACAAGAAAAATACACCCCCTGTATATGAGATCGTCCAGCTGAAGGTATTTATTTTTTTGATTCAGTTTGGTAGCGCGAGAGTTGCTGCCACCAGATCAGAAAAAGTTTGAAATTCGTTCTGACCACACGGATTGAGAATTAGTGGGCGACTGGGTCAACAGGTGAAGTTTTTACCTTCCTATTTTCGCAAAGCAACGGTTTGGTTACGCCACCAATTATGTCCTCAGAGAGTGATTCGGCCACGGCTTGAATACGTGGTCTTTTGAGGGTTTGATGAAATGAAATAATATTAGCCGAGTTTCCACATTGACGTTACTCCTGACTGTTCTGGATTGAATGACTTCGTACAGTCTCGTCTTGTGTTTGTAGATCTTTTGCTGGAAAAATCCTCACTAGTTTACTTTGTAGTGAATGTTCAAGAGGTAACAAAAACTTATGTGATTTTCTTGAACTTCAACTAGCGTTTTCTAATATGACCAATCCATCCATTGTTGAATCGTCTGGAAATATAACTATTGGAAAATCTGTTCAAATCTGTTTCGGGTGATGATCAACTGTATTGCCAAATATGTGCCAAACTATTTGATCGTTATGAGACAACAAGTATAGCTGTTACACCAGTCAATCTAATAATAACTCTCTGCAAACATGACTCAACCTCAGACAGAAGCACCAAACTCTTAAGAAAGTTTGAAATAGACGAACACTTCAATATAGCAAATCACTATTATAATGTTTTGGGAAAGAAAGTTTTTGGCTGTCTACTACTCCATCTGATACAAAAAAAGGGATGAGAGAATCCCTCTATACATGAATGTGTAGATCATGCAAAGAAGTAACTTTCAGATACAAACTGAAAGAAAGTCCTCCTGAAACAGCTACTTTCATATAAACATTGAATTACACGAAAGAAAATAATTCTTTCGAAACAAATACTTCTATATGAACACTGAATTATACAGAAGATACTTTTCTCTACTCAGTTTGTATTTCAAACATTTTTTGTATCAGATGGAGTAGTAGAAAGCCAAAAACTTTCTTTCCCGAAAAATTAATCACTCCTAAAAATGTAACCCCTTCAATTCAAACTATTATAATCTTCATACAGTCATTGTTCACTGTGGTTCTGGCGTTGAATCTGGTCATTATTACGCATTAGTCAAAGACGACTGGTTTAGGTTTGTAGATGGTCGTGTCACTAAATATTCTGGCAATATCTTGAATTCATTGGAGCTTCTGGAGACACCCTACATTTTGTACGCTATACATTGATGTTTGTTTGAAGGAGATTGACAATGTTTCATGATGAATTTCACTAGTTTGGACTTCCATTGTCTACTATATAAAATGATTTGAAATCCCTGAAACAACAAAAAAAGAAGAATTAAAAATGAATAGCTAGAAATAACAATTATATTAAGCAAAATAAACCTGAAATGAAATAATAGTGGAATAAAATACAAGTAGTATAGAACAATTGAACAAAAATAAATAAAAATAAAGAAATTAAGAAAGAAAATAAAAATAAAAGTTGAGAGATTCCAAGTCACGTTAGTTCACGACGTTTCGATTGTTAGTATCTACAATCGTCTTCGGGTGATGACTGGACTGATTCCTCCGAGAGATGACTATTTATAGGTCGTTCGAGTATACTTTCACTTATTCCCGCTTTCCATTTTCCGCTTCACTGGTTCCGTGGGAGATGACCGTTTGGCAGGAGTTGGCCATTTTTCGCTTGTTGATGGGTTTTCATATGTTGCGTATTTCTACGCTGGCCTGGCTGAATACGTTGTTGTTGAATTTTCTCCTGAACCAATGTTACTCTCTGTGCAAGATCTCAGCTTGGGACTACTCGATGTTGTGTTGATGGGTCCAAACATGGTCTGCTATTTCTGATTTGCTGGTTTCCCCTCGCTGTGTTTGTTTCTTGTGCTCGGCAATGCGAACATTCAATGGTCTCTTAGTTTCATCAATATAGTATTTTCCGCACTCACAGGGTATCCGGTAAATACAATTCTTGGAATTGCAGTCCGCGTTTGGTGACGTGGTTTTCGTGAGGCTGCTACGGATAGTGTTATCGGATCTGAAGCAGGTTCTGATGTTGTACTTGGAACCAATTTTTCTTATCCTCTCCGATAATCCTCTGATGTAGGGAAGTGCAAGCACTGGTTGTGACAGCTTCTCTTCCTTGCGAGGCTCTCGCTGTCTTTTAGCCAAGGTCTTTTACTGCAGTGGAATCCTCCAGTTTCCTTATTGACTAGACCGTGGCAGGAGATTTCAGTTGAAGAACAGCTGGATCGAGAACCAGTTTCAACATCTAACATCAGCAATGAAGAACGTAAAGCTCTGAACGGCCTACGTAGAGACAACACCATCAAGATCCTACCTGCAAATGAAGGAAACGCTACTGTGGTAATGGATATCGTTCTCTACGAACAGAAGATCGAAGAGGTCCTTCAAAAGGGACGATACCCGAATATCGTACGGGACCCTACTGCATCAATCGAAAGGAAGTAGTACTAGATTTTGAAAAAACACCAAGTCTATTTTTCGGACAAGGAAAGATCATCGCTAACACCCCACCACAGTAAGCCCCCTCACTTGTATGGACTGCCCAAAATCCACAAGAAGGACGTTCCACTTAGACCGATCATCAGCTCCAGAGATTCGGCTACTCAAAACTTGTCTAGATTTGTACTTCCCTTAATACAACCATTACAAGGAAAAACATCGTCTTTTGTGAAAAATTCAAGACATTTTGTCGAACTACTAGGGTCAATTGAGGTCACACAGGAAGATAAGCTAATTAGTTTTGACGTGGAAAGCCTTTACACCAACGTTCCGGTCGAAGAAGCACTCCAACTCCTACAAAGAAAGCTATCCGAAGACGGCAACCTGAAAGAGAGAATGAATCTACCTATAGAAGTAATTATGGAATTACTAGAGTTCTGTGTACGATACTGTTATTTCCAACTGAAGGACGAATTCTTTACACAAGATGACGGACTGCCAATGGGATCGCCACTTTCACCAGTCATAGCCAACATATATATGGAGTGTTTTGAAACTTTGTCCTTTGAAGAAGCCCACAAGAAACCTCGAGTCTGGTTGAGATATGTTGACGACACCTCCATAATATGGAACCATGGGAACACTGAACTAGACGCCTTCCTGAAACACATCAACAGCGTGAGACCTTCCATCACTTCCACAATGGAGAAGGAAATCCACAACGAATTGCCATTCTTAGACGTTTTGGTGAAGAGGACCGACACTAAGTGGAAAACATATGTATATCGAAAACCCACTCATACGGGACAGTATCTGAACTACAAATCCAACCACCATCAATCAACTGAAAGAGGAATCATCAAGAGTCTATTAGACCGTGCTTTCGGGCTCTGTAACACAAAGGAAGGTCTCGAGAAGGAACTAGACATCATCAAAAATGATCTTCAACGGAATGGCTACTCCAAAGCGATGGTAGAAAAAACCTTGGCTAAAAGACAGCGGGAGCCTCGCAAGGAAGAGAAGCTGCCACAACCAGTGCTTGCACTTCCCTACATCAGAGGATTATCGGAGAGGATAAGAAGAATTGGTTCCAAGTACAACATCAGAACCTGCTTCAGATCCGGTAACACTATCCGTAGCAGCCTCACAAAAACCCGGCCACCAAACGCGGACTGCGATTCCAAGAATTGCATTTACCGGATACCCTGTGAGTGCGGAAAATCCTATATTGGTGAAACTAAGAGGCCATTGAATGTTAACATTGCCGAGCACAAGAAATACACACAGCGAGCGGAAACCAGCAAATCAGGAATAGCAGACCATGTTTGGACCCAGCAACACAACATCGAGTAGTCCCAAGCTGAGATCTTGCACAGAGAGGAACATTGATTGGTTTAGGATAAAATTCAAGGAAGCCGCATACATGTTGTCCAACAACGTATTCAGCCAGGCCAGCGTAGAAATACGCAACATATGGAAACCCATCATCAAGCGAAAAATGGCCAACTCCTGCCAAACGGTCATCTCCCACGGAACCAGTGAAGTGGAAAATGGAAAGCGGGGATAAGTGAAAGTACTTGAACGACCTAAAAATAGTCATCTCTCGGAGGAATCAGTCCAGTCATCACCCGAAGACGATTGTAGGTACTAACAATCGAAACGTCGTGAACTAACGTGACTTGAAATCTCTTAACTTTTTATTTTTATTTTATTTTTTCATTTCTTTATTTTTGTTCAATTGTTCTATTTTACTTGTATTTTATTTCACTATCATTTCATTTCAGGTTTATTTTGGTTAATATAATTGTTATTTTCAGCTATTCATTTTTAATTCTTCTTTTTTAGTTGTTTCTGGGATTTCAAATCATTTTTTATATAGTAGACAATGGAAGGCCGAACTAGTGAAATTCTATACATTGATATTGTTCATTTTTTCCAAGGTTTGATTTTTGCCTCTTTTCAACTCATTGCTGTTAGATATCGCAGAGCAATTTTTGGCCAATTTTTCTAAACGAATTCGAATTGTCCAGAATCGAAGCTGAATTATAAGCTCACACCCAAAAACCTGTTAATGGCAGAATTTCGTGAATGAATAATGGTGTTTTTTTATAATATAGATCGAATATCAATGCAGATTTGAATCAACTCTACGCCAGCATCAGTTGAGTCTAGATTCAAGTATAAGAAATATTCTATACGAAGAGAGTTTGGCAAAGGGCTTCTCTAAGTTTCTTTCACCTCAAAATCAGGTCAGCCCAGAAATGGGCTACATGTCTACATGAATTTTCTCTCGAGCCTTGATATTCAGTTCCGAAGAATATTAAAGAATTTACTTCAATTTTACACATCAGAGAATTGATTATCTATATCTTACGTTGAAGTTCGGTTCCACGAATCCAATTGCGCTTATCTCGAAACTCACGAGAACTGACTGGAAAAGATTACTATTGGAATTGTATAAAAGAAATTCTACGAAGATACAACGAGTGAATTTATCGAGCCAATTGTTGCGAAAAATATAGTTGGTGTTGATCAAGGAATTCTTCATGGTGCGGCCTAGAGTTGAAACGTAACCACCGCCAGGATAAGTAGCGAACTTTCCTGAAACAAAAGTAATAACTTTATTTCACTATGTCGAAGCTATTTCACGAGTATTTTGGCCGTAATCTGTAGGTTTTCATGCCTGACATTTAGTTACAACGCAGAAACGCATAAACTATACAGGGTGTAACTAAATAGGTGTAAAACATTCAGGGAGGTGATTCCTCATCAAAAAAAAGATAGGATCTTTGATATAAAGAAATTTCATTGTAGCATCCCTTGTTAAGATACATCCCCTTAAAGGGGGTACAAAAAATTTGTATAACAATTTTTTTCACAATCACTAAAAAAGTTACAATATTGAAAATAATCTGACGTTTTGTACTACCAAACAGAAACTTAGCCAGGAATTTATTTGGTTTACCCCATGGTTGTAAGGAGTGGAAAACGCAACCTCTAAAATTCATTTCCAATATAACTTTTTGTCTTATTATTTGTTTACCATTTAAAAATGTATTTCCGATAGCCTGTTTCATTTTAAACAAAAAGTTTCCCTTGGGTTTTTTGCCCAATATAAACCAGTTCGCAGCAAAAAATTATTTTAGGAACAACTACAGAGATACATCGTCATAAATGCAAAAATACGAAACTAATCTATCTAGTAGGTCGCTATCAGCGATAGTGACAATTAAATTGGTATGACGCTGTCAGTTTGTTAATTTTCGAAATTGAATTAATACTAATTGTCTGTTATTGTTCTGTTCTTAATTTGTTACTTTGAAAATTCACTTGTTATTAAAATGGCATACACAAATGAGGAAATGGCTGATATGCATTACGTTTACGGTCTGTAGCAGGGGAATGGGTTAGAAGCTTCTAGAAGAAATGCTGAAATGTATCCTCAACGGCAGTATCCTTCACAACGATTTTTTACAACGACTTCATCAACGATTACGAGAATATGGTTCATTCGACAAAAGAACGCAGGATTGTGGTCGCCATCGAGAAGTACGAACACTACAGCTTGAGGAAGCAGTACTCAATTTGATTGAAGAACAACCTACTACCAGTACTAGAGAGATTGCTTTCCAGCTAAATGTTGATCATATGACGGTATTTCGAATTTTAAAGGAACAACTCTTATACCCTTACCATCTGCAACGAGTACAGGCACTGTTACCGCGAGACTTTCCGAACCGTCTTGAATGGTCTTATGGTATTATAGGTTCGGGAGGTATTAGGTATACCCACCTGAGATGTCTGGATATTTTACATAAAAAAATATCTGAAAATTTTGTTAAAGGTAGAACGTTCTCCAGTGACCTCTTTTTTGAAGAAAGTAATGTCCAAGATACACGGCAGCTATACTGCCAAAAGATTATTCTGGAAGTCGTCGAGAACAAAATAAAAATAAAACCAATGGAACACATGTATAATAGCCGTAGAAAAAAATTCAATTCTAGCTCCTAGATGCCAAACATTGGTAGGTCAAAGACACTGTAATTATCTTGGCCCAAAGATCTGGAGCATAGTACCGGAAAAAATACAACTCAATAATAAACAAAATAAATCCAAATTTCAGGAAGAACTGAAAAATTGCCTCTGAAATTCTGATCGAACTCTGTTTTATCAAATTATTAACAGCAACCTTTCTAAAAAATAAAAACCCCTGTAGAATGAACTCAATAAAAAATACTTAATTTCAATCCCATCATGTCCTTATGTGTTTTATATTATCTATATAGTTTTATATGCTAATTCCTTTTCATCAGTTTATATCTATTCATTGTATTGTATTCAATTCATTATAGTTAACACTTTATATCTATTCATTGTATATAATACTCTTAGATACATAATTTTTAGTTTAGTTATAGTTTCGAATTTGGCAATATCACGCACAAGGAACATTTTTTCGAAAATGTTGCTTCTGTGATGCCTACGTTTATTTACCAAATCTTTGTTATATACATGTGGTGAATAAACATTTTTTTTCAATTATTATTCTGGCATCGACTACTGAGGTCATTAGCCATTTTGTAGTATACGATAAATGTTTATATTTTGTTGAAAAGGTCTGTTGCTTTCAGAAAGTTCAAAATATTTCTTATAGCTTTGGTACTGAGGCAAGTTCTGATATTATCCGGTAAGTTATATCGTTGTAGATCGGCTTCATATTGGTGGCATTCTGAGAGAAGGTGTTTAACCGTCGTCATAGTTTGGAAATTTTTCACAGTATGGTTGTCTTTGTCTTCTCAGTATATAAGAGGATGTTAAGTCCGTATGTCCTATCCTAAGTCGTGTTATTATGACTTGTTCTCTTCTCGTTAGCCCTTGTGGGGCTAACGGTTTGATACCTTCCAATTTTGAATCGTTGTTTGTCCATTCGTGTTGCCATGTGTTGAGTATTGAGTTTTTTATGAATATTTTTGTGTCATTTGGACTCACAGGTATATTCAGATCGACATTAATCTCAGTAGCAGCTCTTGCTGCAGCGTCAGCTTTCTCATTACCATCAATTCACATATGACTAGGAACCCAAACAAATATGATCGATTTTCCTTTGGACTGGAGACAACTCATCAGTGTTAAGATTCTTTGTACCAACAGATGTTTACTGAAAGAGTTTTCAATTGCTTGAATAAAACTTAGAGAGTCTGTGCAAATAATAATAAACATTATTATTATTATTATTATTTTTTCACCGTAGTGTGCGCTGGTCAGGCCCTATCCCCCGAAGCCCCGATACATTTGGGAGGGCGCGACAGCATTATCAACCAATGACCACTCTCCACACCGTGGAGTAAGTGATCATTGGGTCCGAGATTTATTATTATCATTATTATTACTATTTTCACCGTAGTGTGTGCTGGTCAGGCTCTATCCCCCGAAGTCCCGATACATTCACGAGGGCGCCCCAGCATTATCAACCAATGACCACTCCCCACACCGTGAGGTAAGTGATAATTGGGTCCGAGAATCATGTGCTCTGAGCAAGCGGAATGTGTCAAGAATGACAGTCTTCTGCATCTGCGCGGCTAAGATTACTGCCTTAGTGCGGCAAGCCGGTATGATTTTAAGATTCGAGAGTAGAGAGGACATTATTCCACCAAGGACTCCAATAATCAGAACAACCATCTTGACCGAGTGATTATTATTAATATTATTATTATTTTCTGATAAAAATGGCTTTATTGTTTTTCGAAATTTTCCCCTTGATTCCAAACAGTGCATCATAATTCCCCTTGATGATCAATACACTTTTACATTCATTCAAACCATATGTCAAAGCAATTTTTCCATTTCTACTGAGACACCTTCAAAACATGGTTTTTGAACGCTTCAACTGCTTCTTCGACGCTAGTAATTCGTGGACTACGCAGTTTATCTTTGATATTCGGGAACAAAAAGAAGTCATTGGGTGCCAAATCAGGACTGTACGGAAGATAAACCATCAATTCGATGACTTCCGGCAAACAAATAGTTGTGTAGTATCACTCAGAATTGACCATTCTATGAAAACTATAAGAGAAAGTCTAAGGTCATCTAAGGACCCCAGAGAACCTTTAGTAACATCCGGGGTATACCAGATTCATTATAGCTGCGGGTCGGTCTAAATTGGAACATCTGAACACAAGAGAAATCGTCGGCTCGGACAAACCATACAAATCAGCTGTAGCCGTACATGCTGCCACATAATATCATTCAAAGATATAGTAATACTTGATAAAACTCAAAATTACTAACCAAGAGTATAGTGTGCAAAACCCAAATGGAATAAATTCATTATTTTGGTTACGGTACATATTTAAACAAAATCCGGAAACATATTGAATTTAAATTGTAATTTGACATACCTCAACGGAAGAATGTTACCCCTACCTTCAACCCCCGTTGAATGACAGGTACAACCCCCAATTTTTTAAATGAGGAGCATAGGTTTGTGATATATCGTTCGAAAGATCTCTTCATTGTCGGTTCCGAAATGTTATCGTTTTCGGATTTATTGTAATAATTAAGATAAAATAAATTAAAACCATGTGGTTACTGAAATTCGATAAAGTAAAATCGAAACTTATTGCAATATAGGTACTCAAAACCTATTTCATGTTGAGGTATTGATAATAAGGAAGTAAAAAATAAAAAAAAACATCAATCAATACAGTTATTGTATTATTTTCACTATAAGGGTTTTACAAAAACCGCAAAACGTGTTTCACTATACAATAGCTTCTTCAACCATAACTTCAAACAGTTATACTTGAAGAAGCTATTGTATAGCGAAACACGTGTCGCGGTTTTTGTAAAACCCTTATAGTGAAAATCATACAAATTTCGACTTCTGAGGGTTGTCGTTTGTAAAAGTTCGACAGCTGGTTGACTGAAAAACATATTTTGAACAGAAATGATTGACTTGTTGGTGGATAACAATATCAACCATAACAATATCATCCAATATCGTCCAATAATTTTATTGGACCCCACGGTACATATTTCGGTGTATCCTGTCCGAAGCTCTGGTCTATCGGACGTATTCCTCACAGTCGTAGGGGGCTGTCGAAAATCAATCATTCCTCAGAGCCGCAGCGGACTGTGTGGCATGGTTAAGTTGTTAGAAACGCAAGTTTCTAAATGCATAAAATGAATATCATCCATTAGGAGACGTTATGTTTTCTGATGAGTGTGATTTGTCTCTCACCGGTCATGCTAATCGGCAAAATTGCCGCTACTGGTCAACGAAAAATCCTCACTGGATGAGAGAAGAACACAAGCAATACCCTCAAAAGGTTAATGTTTGGGCAGGGATTGTAGGAAACCATATCATTAATACCTTTTTCATTGAGGGCAACTTGAATGGCGATAATTATTTGGCACTACTTCAAAATGATGTCATCCCAAGTTTAGCAAATCTATATCTTGATCCAGGAAATCCTCAAGTTGCAGTGAATTACAATATGGTTTCAGCAGGATGGAGCATCACCACATTACCAAGTTAATGCCCGGCAATACCTCGATACAACACTTCCCAATGGGTGGATACGGTGGCGAGGATCGATTGAATGGCCAGCGCGATCACCTTATCTTTCATTGATAGAAATTTTTCATGGGGAAATGTAAAGAGCCATGCTACGAAACTAAACTTTCAGAACTAATAACGCTTGCGATTAGATCGGTCACGCCTGATATGTTAAATAATGTTAGAATACAGTTTTATTTTGAAAGCGATAACATTTTTGAACCAAGAATGAAGAGACCTTTCAAACGATATATCACAAACCTTTACTTCCATATTTAAAATATGTATGGTAACCGAAATGATGAATTTATTCCATTTGGCTTTCACACACTGCATAAAGAGGCAATAGGAATTGAAAAACTCAGGGATAATTTCAAAATAAAAGAAGATGCGATTGACATCAATAAAATCTGGCTATCTGCCCTGCTTGTCTGGCTATCAGTGGTGCCATCGGTACCACACCGTCAGCGGTCATGGTGATCCTTCTAGATCTACCTCCTCTCCACATTTTTCTGGAAAGAGAGGCTAGATGGACTGCATACAGACTTGTGCACACTGCCAATTGCACAAATCAATTCAATGCAGAGTGCAACAGACTGTTGGTTGACATTGGAAGTCACAGCATTCTGGAAATGACCTCTGACTTTATGCCTCCAACTGTCAACTATGAACTGCCTTATAAAGTACTATTCCCGAGTAGAGAGGACTGGATCCTGCGGGAGAAGGAAATATTAAGAGCAGATATTTGTTGGTACACATATGGATCAAAAACACCTTCCGGTTCTGGTGCAGGTGTTTTCAGTCGCAGACCCAGCACAGAGTTATCTACCTGCCTGGGATCTTATGCGACTGTATTTCTTAGAAACGAAGCAACCCCGGACATATGTTCATGAGAACTTTTTTCTTGAAACGACCTAACGAATTACCCTCTGAAGTTTTGTATCGTAATTAAGAAACACCCTGCATATTGACAAAATAGTTATTTTTTTTTCAAAAACTGTAGTTCCAATTTCATTCTCACCAATATAACTCAAGCTGCCAGTTGCATAGTAACTATTGTAGTTCCAAACTGAGTCCATTCTTGCAAACTCATCAGAGTTCGAGTCATATCCCCATCCTTCGCTGAAATCACGATATTCCGGTCCGTTAGAAAATTGGTGTATGCAGCTGTTGGTGAGGAATTCCATCGGTGGTACCACTATACAACTGAAATATTCGAAAGCAAAGCGGTCGTGAATGCATTTCCAAAATAATAATCGAATTGAAAGGGATAGAGAGACAGAGAGAGAGAGACAGAGAGAGAGAGAGAATATACTTTATTGTCATGAGAGTAATCTTGTGGAAAAAGTTTCACTTAATCTTTAATACAGTTTTTATGTAGGAACAAAGTGCATTTAAATTGATCAATTTTCATTTAATACATAAAATCAGTTTGTATATACAGTGTCATCCCCAAAGTATGCACCATATGGGAAACTTATTTGTTGAGGGTTTTTCGACAAAATGTTATTCTTGATAAAAGTTTGTGCACCCCCAAAAACCAAACATGCACCAGCAAAATACAATGAAGCAAACGTAATATATGAGAAGCCTTCAAATATTTGATTTTGAGACAAGTGTAAAGTACTATTATTTTAAAAAATCTCGGGAAATGTTATTCGAAAAAGTTGTTCAGCATAAAAAAATACATCTGGATTTGAAGTCATGGTCATCCAAGTGAAGTTTTATTTTTTTACGGACATTTTTTTTGAGGACTGGGAAAGAAAAATTTGTAAAAACGATAAATAGACATCATCCTGTATACGATGGTTTATTCTGGAAGCCTATTATATTACGAATTACACAACTATGTTGTTAGCCACGTTTTTGGTGCAAACTTATATTTATCTTTTGTTAAGACAGAAAATTACTCAAAATTATACAGTACTGTAACAAGAACTTGATATTCAATAATATCAAATCGCAAAACATCAAAATAAAATACGTATTTCGGAACAAACTCGTTGATTTTCTAGAGATTTTCTTGTCCAAAATAATTCTCCAAAATAATCTCCAGAATATTAATGAGTTTGTTCCAATACACCTATTTTATTTTGATGTTTTGTGATTTGATATCATTGAATATTAGGTTCTTGTTACAAAACTGTATAATTTTGAATAATTTTCGGTGTTAACAAAAAATAAAAATAACTTTGCACCATAAACTTTGAAAATTATTTTATTCTTCAAAAAAATTGACCGTGGTTGACACCATAGTAGTATAATTTGTAATATTGCATGCTTTTAAAATAAAAAGTGGTATACAAGATGATGTCTATTTATCGTATTAGCAAATGTTTCTTTTCGTAGTCCCCATTTTAAAAAAATAGGTAAAAAAAATAAAACTTCACTTAGATGGCCATGAATACAAATCTAGATGTATTTTTTAATGATGAACAACTTTTCTGAATAACATTTCCCGAAATCATGGTCTCAAAATCAATATTTGAAAGCTTCTCGTATACTACGTGTGTTTTACTGTATTCTGTTGATGCATATTTAGTTTTAAGGGATGCACAAACTTTCATCAGGGGAATAACTTTTTGTCGAAAAACCCTCAATAAACCCATAGACATAGACATATTTATTCAGACATATTTACAAGATGATTTTATGCTTTGTACTAGGTGCATTATCTAAGCCAATGGCTTGTATTACAACTCACCTTGTGCTAGAGAGTCATTTTTCAAAATATAAAAAAAAATCTTAAATTACATTTAAATGATTGAATACCTAATAATAACATTGGTTGGTAGATACAATCAAAAAAGAAAAAGAAGGGAAAGAAGAAACTACGATCATAGAGAGTGAGAGAGAGAAAATTGTTGTTGCAAATACTACATGTGGTGATAACGACCTGTTTTTCACAGTGATTTAATGCATACATGTATATCAGTAAACAATGTTTCCAAGCTTGACATAATTCTCTTCAATGAATTCTTTCAATTCTATAGAGAGTTTAAGTTTCGATTTGATATTTCGTATGTACTCGGGAACCATGTTGAGAAGTTTTGGGCCAAAATAAGTTATGAATCTTTGTGGTAGAGACTTTTTATAAAATGGAACAGACACTAGATTATTAGAAATAGACCTCGTATTGTAGGAATGACTAGTATATGTGTAGGTTTTGGTTTTCATCATCCAATGTATACATTGGTATATATAAATTTGTTTAAGATTCAGTAAGTTAGCTTCACGATATAATTCATTTGTGGAAAATAGTTTTGATTTTTCAAGTATGATCTTTATTATTGTGTTTTGAGTAGTTTCTAAGTCACATAAGGCTGTTTTGTACATACCCCCCCAAATAATGACACAGTAACGTATAATGGACTCTGCTAGTGCAGTATACACCATCATAATGGTTCTCCTGCTTAAAATATCTCTCAGCTGATAAAATTTACGTATAAGTTTGCGAAGTCTCAGAGTTGTATACGATACATGCTCAGACCATCGAAGGTGTTGGTCTAAGATTACACCCAGGTATTTGATTTTATCAATTTTTTTTATAGTTCGACATGTACAGTGTATATGGTCACAAGTTCCTTTTTTTACTGTGATTCCCTCAAACTCTGGTTGGTCTCTAATATCAGCACTGAATGTGATAAATTTTGTTTTATCGGTATTTATGGTTAAAAGACTGCCATCAATGTAATCGAAATATATACTTAACTCTCGTTCGGCTTGTTCGTACACTTTTGTCCAAGAATCTCCAAAAAACATGATCGCTGTGTCATCAGCATATGAGATTACTGAGCTTTCGGTGTTTCTCAGTACTCCAATATTGTTAATAAAAATTAGGAAGAGTATGGGCTCCATTACTGTTCCTTGCGGTACGCCTATGGTGATTGGAAGGAGGTTGCTATGACAGTTTTTGATTTTCACTCTCTGAGTTCTATCCTGGAGATAATTTTCAAATGAGTTAAGTACTGTGCCTCTTATCCCCGATCTTTCCAATCTCTGTAATAATATTTTGTGATCCACGGTGTCGAATGCCTTGGCCAGGTCTAGAAATATTGTTAGGCACTCATTATTATCATTAAGATAATAATAAGATAATAATTGGAATATAGCCTGTTCTGTGGAAAAGCCTTCACGGAAACCAAATTGCAAACTCAATAAAATATTATTGGATTCTAGGAATCGCATGAGGCGGACTTTCAACACTTTCTCGAATATTTTTGCAAAGTTATTTATAACTGTAATAGGCCGATAATTCGTAGCAAGTTTCCTATTACCTGCTTTGAAAATTGGCGTAGTTATTGATTCTTTCCAAGCACCAGGTATAACACTGGTTAGGAAGCATAAATTTATTATATGTGATAACGGATTCGATAGGTGTTTGTTGAATTTTTTCATCAAATAAACCGAGATACGATCAGGACCTGCCGATACGATCAGGATCTGCCATATGGTGCATACTTTGAAGATGACACTGTATAAAAACAGACGGTACTGGCAAATAATAAATTAAAAAAAACCAGTTTGTGTATATAAAACATATATCATACGGGATACTGAAAAATAAATGTGTAATTTTTTTTTGTTAGTATATATAAAAACATATGAGTCGTTCAGGATGCTGGTAAATAATGAACAAATAAGATATTTTTTTTTAATTATCATTACAAAATTCTTGTATATTATGGTGTGGTCTATCACTTAAAAAACCTTTCACAGCCTTCCTAAAGCATTGTAAAGACTTTATTTCTGTTACATTATTTGGCAAGTGGTTGAACATTTTACAACCATTATAGACAATGGAATCCCGCGTTCCAGCGAACTCAAGCCGCCCATAAAAACGCCCGTGTACTACACGTACACGAGCGTTCACAAAAGTCAAAACGGACGTCTGCAGTCAACTTGCTGCTGATCTCCGCCGAAATGTCATTGTGGCATCCGCCGTACACTAACCACAAACTTGCAGTCGTACCCAACCGCGTACATCGTGGTGTACTTTTATTGCAAATGTGGTTTATATGACCGCAAGTCGACCACAAAAATGTGGTTGGGTCAACTGCGAAGTGCAGTCAACGTGGTCACAATGTTGTGGTTGCCTCAACTGTAAATATGTGGTCCGTGTTCGGCCGGACTTAGAGCGCCCGTACACGAGCCACATTTTACGGTCGGATAGACCACAACATTGCAGTCGCGTTCCAGCGAACTTAAGCCGCCCATAAGAAATACTGTACTACACGTACACGGGCGTTCACAAAAGTCAAAATGGGCGTCTGCAGTCAACTTGCTACCGCGAAGTGCAGTCAACGTGGCCACAATGTTGTGGTTGCCTCAACGGCAAATATATGGTCCGTGTACGGCCGGACTAAGAGCGCCCGTACACGCGCCACATTTTGCGATCGAATCGACCACAAAATTGCAGTCGCGTTCCAGCGAACTCAAGCCGCCCATAAGAAATACTGTACTACACGTACACGGGCGTTCACAAGAGTCAAAATGGGCATCTGCAGTCAACTTGCCGCTGATCTCCGCCGAGATGTCATCGCGGCATCCGCCGTACACTAACCACAAACTTGCAGTCGTACCCAACCGCGTACACGTGGTGTACTTTTTCTCATATTGGTCTCACAGCATTCAATTTTTAATGTCGGTTGCCTCAACTGCAAGTGCGGTTTATATGACCGCAAAAATGTGGTTGGGTCAACCGCGAAGTGTAGTCAACGTGACCACAATGTTATGGTCCGTGTACGGCCGGACTTAGAGACAGGTGATTTGAATCACATCAACTCTTTACTTCCATCATATCGATGGATATGATTTTAGTTAAATCATTTGCATTGTCCGATTGCCAAAAAATGGTAGTATATTCTAAATGAACTGTTTACAAAGATGTATATTATAAAACTCCCCCAAAAATAAACTCCTTTAAATTCTACCAATGAAATGATACTGACAAAAATAATATTACCTGATATTGTTAGATCTCAACTGTCGAAGTCGAGCAATGCCAATATACTTATTATTTTGGTCAATGGTCATACCGGGCTCTTTGGTCACATATCTGCCATACCATTGGAGAGATTGCATGGAGAAAACCACTGTGTTTGTGATGTACTCCTCAATTCTGGAATAGAGGGTTTCAAAATCAATCAAAATTGACATAAATATATTTACAATAAAACTAATTTTCGAAACACACTAGGTTCTGGTATTTCAATTGAGATATTGAAATTTCTGGATATCTTATACAGGGTGTTCCAAATTAAGTTGGTACCATTGCCAACTCCGTTATCATTGATGATAAGAATTCGGTTAAATGGGAAAACTAAAGCATTTTAATGGCTTTTTCGATGCTAAAAAAAATAACATCCTCGTTTTTTAAATTTTTCATGAAATGATATTTTTTGAAATGTAACACCCTATATTTCATCATACATTTGGATTCGTAATAACATTCTCAACAATAAAGTTCATATCACCTTTTTTCCTGAAGTTGAAAATGAGAGACTTATGTGAAAATATATTTATTTCTTTCTCGAGTACAAACATTTTTTTGTGTTGGCAAATAAAATCTCATGATTGTCCAATATTTTGTTAGTAACAGCAAAAAAAATGCGCTGAGATTTGAACTCGTGAAATCCGTGATCATCATGTAGTACCTCTCACTTGACACCACTGAGCTATTTGGTATTGATATGGTTAGGTTAGGTTAGGTCCAAAGTGAGTGGGTCTATTCGACCCTCCACCGCAACCCGCAAGGGTTTATTGTGGCTCACACCAATTCACACTCACAAATAACCCCAGCTTCTTAACGAAGCCGATTAGTTTGTATGGTGAGTGGTCTTTTAGGTCAGATGGTATGAGTACGGCTCTGCCGAACTCTAAAGACCTGATTCGGTCCCCAGCGGGGCAGGCACAAAGTATATGCTCTGTTAATGTGGTAGTCGGATAGTCAAGTTGCAAGATTTCCACCTTGATACCCACGACAACCTTCCCATATGAGGGTTTTTGCATCAGCTGACCTGACAATGCCTTAGATTCAGCCGTGAATCATCACTTGAGCGCAAACGGTTATTCATCCGCTCATGGGGGGTTTGTTCCCCCACCTGAGACAGATTCTGCGTACGCCGCTCAAGAATTTGGTGCAAGGCGGTTTTATAAGGTACCCCGCTCTTGAGGAGACGACTCAGTCGTTTCCTGGCTGCACCACTGAATATTTTTTAAGGTTCAGTTATTGGATCAGGAGTTGGGGAGTTGAGAAGCTCTCGCTCCTGAACAAAATTTACAGGGAGGTCTGTTGGAGTCGTAAACTCGACATCCATCTCTTCTGTAGACTCGCTCCTGAATTAGATTTACAGGAAGGTCAGTAGGAGTCGTAAACTCGACATCCATCTCGTCTATAGACTCTGTCTGGGAAAGAAGGTCAATCACAGCCCCGCATTAACGTGACAAGTGGAAGCTACGAAGAGAGGGTGCCCGGTACCTCGAAGGTTCCGTAGAGACAGCTGATAGGCTCAGTGTCATTCATCTTCTTGGCACGGATACACACACCTTAGGATTAAGCCATCGTTGGGATGCCATTCAGTTAGGGAATTCCTGTATCCAGCGGGGCTACGTGGAAGCAGGCATCCGATGGCCGGTTTGCTCAACCCCCACATCCCAAGCCAATGCACTTGTCAAAAACAGTTTGCACAGTGGTTCAGGCAGAGTCAGGATGAACATAGACAGTCAACCTGCCTGGTAACAATTTACAAAACAATAATTTCCATCTTAATGCCATTCCACTGGCCGTATTTATTGTGTGAATCAAGAAATCAGAATATGTCTGCTATAATCATAACCTTGCAGCCGTTTTTGTACAGAACAGAAAATTACCGTACGTCATATTAATGCGGCTGGAGAAAAATGTTTTTGATTCGATAAAACAGAATTATTATGAGTAATCAGGTTGCCTTGAATCTTTGTTGAAATACTGTTTGACAAATATTCTTAAGTAAATCATGACAATGTCATAAATTAATATAACCGTCAACTACTGTTCGAATATTTTTCGAACTGCCGTTTTCTCATCAAGAAAAATGTGGTATATTAGAAGCCTACTTTATTTGCCAGAAAAATAGCGTAAGATCATTCCAACACCACAGTAATTCGTTCGCCGATCGTGAGTTACCTAATCGGCGTTTTTTTGCTGTGCTTCATTGTCGATTCAGGAGCAATGAAAAAGTTTTTGGGAAAACGATAACTTAAAAACGTTTTGTAGTATCTGAAGATACAGAAATTGACGTTTTAGCCTAGTTTGAGGTAAATCCAAATAATTCCATCAGAGATTCATCTAGAGATATAGCTGTTCCACCGTCTGTTATTCAACGAATTCCGAAGAAACATAGGATTTCACCTCATAAGTGAAAACCAGTGCAAACACTAGAACTTGTGACCCTGAGAGACGATTGGGTTTTTGTCGGTGATCTACGAAAAAATGCAGGCAAGATCCAAACTTCTATAGAAATATTATATGGATCGATGATGTTAACTTTTCAAATTGTGGGATAAATAATAGAAAGAATTTTCATTATTGGAGGTGATAGAATCCATTTCTAGTCCATCCACACAATCCGCAAAAACGATTTAGGATTAACGTATAGTCTGCCTATTTATAGGCAGAATTATAGGTTCATTTTCTACCATGGTTCTTTGAACGGACCCCGTTACAATAATTCATTAACAAGAGTGATGGAAGAGTTTTTCGATGATCTTGATCTGGAGGCTCGTCAGATGATCTATTTTCAGCAGGATGGATCATCAGCACCAAATTTCAGTGGCGAGAAAAGAATGTTGCGAGACTTTTTTGGAAACAGATGAATTGCTACAAATGGTCCTGTTAAGTGGCCTCCTCGTTAAACAGACATAATACCTCTAGATTTTTATTTTTGTGGATTTCTGAAAAATGAGGTGTACAAAATAAAACATAATGTGAATGAACTGAAATATTATATTGAAATTATCATTAATAGAATTGATGGCCCAATTGTGTTGAAAGCAACACGTAGTATCAAGATAAGGGCCCAAATATGTGTTCAACAAGAAGGCGGAGTTTTTGAATATTTACTCGATATTTTATAGCTCTTTATTCGCCAAAACAAATAGATTTTTGTACTAGTGAAATAAATATTTCTACATAAATCGCTCATTCAAACTTTAGGGAGAAAAGTAATTTGAGCTTTGTTGTTGAGAATGTTGTTACGAATCGAAATGAATAATAAAATATGCATTTCATGAAATATTTTGGAAACGCGAATGTCATTTTTGTTTAATTTCGGTATCGAGAAAGCGATAAAAAATGCTACTAATTTGCTCATTTAACCGAATTCGTAGCATCAATAATAATGGAGTAGGCATTGGTGCTGACTCAATTTGGAACACTCTGTATATATTGGTAGTCAAGGTGGAGTTTGTTGTCATATTGAGTTGGGGTCTAGTCAATATCATAATCAAATCTAAAAGAATGAACTTTAAACATTTAAGCCAGTCTCGAATATACCTACACAGTAGGTTGAATGGACTGACGCCTATCAGAACTACTCCCCTGGCTAATACCACGCAGGGCGTTGAATTATATCCGACAGGCGTCAGTGCAGAAATCTTCACAGAAAATTTCCTGCATATGCAATTGGCAATGCAACTGAAAGAGTTAACTTTCAATTTTAGAACGGGCACACTTGCAGACCGGTTTCGGGCTCATTACCCACTCGTCAGTGCAAGATAGTGGCCATCATCGACCTTAAGTCAATGATATTCCATAATTGAAAATCGGAATTCTTTCAGAGTATTTCATTCCTCTTCCTAAGTTGGAGCGAACAACATGATGTCACTCCATCCAGTGGATGAGGTACTAACCAACTGCATATCCGAAATTTGCTAATGAGCCCAAAATCGGTCTGCAAGTGTGCCCGTTCCAAAATTGAAGGTCGACTCTTTCAGTTATATTGCTAATTGCATATGCAGGAATAAACTTCTGTGAAGAATCCTGCACTGACACCTGTCGGATATAATTCAACGCCCTGCGTGGTATTAGCCAGGGGAGTAGATGTTTTCTGATAGGCGTCAGTCCATTCAACCTACTGTGTAGGTATATTCGAGACTAACTTGAACGTTTAAAGTTCATTTCTTTAGATTTGTTTACTGCCTGTCTTCAAGCATATCACACTGATTAATAAGAAACTATCATAATCATAATATTAAGTTGAACCTGTGAGTTCCTGCAGGAACATTTATGTGAAGTTTCAATATTTAGTCACAATCATTTGTGCAAAATGAGAAATAACACTTTTTATGTTTTTACCACTTTCATTTGTAACTAATGTTAGTTACTAAAGTTTCGTCCGATGGGGACATTTTCATACTAACACAATAAACTCAACGTTAATTACGGATAAAAATGGATGGTAAAGAACATAGAAAGTATTATTTCTCATTTTTGATGAGGATCTCCTACCACGTATTAACGGCTACATCCATCAATTTATTGGAACAATCATATTTGTATATTCGATTTCCTTCATTCAATTTGATGAGAACAGTGACAGTGATTGAAATTGTGATAATGATGGAGGCCCTGATGATTCGAAAATAATGACACCCAGATGTTAATTTCATAGCTGTCAGTTTCGTCACTCTTATAAAGAAGTGTTTTGTTGCTGTAAATATCTTGACCTAGCTCTCATTTCTCTCATCCTTTTATCAGTTTGAAGAGAATAATCACCATTATACAAAACGAACTTACTCTTTTCTATTGGAAATTGCATGCTTTTTAGGCATCGTCCTGGAATGTCTACCAATAACCAGATCCTCAGCTTCCTTATTGCTCAGATAACTCATAGCATCTCTATCCTTCAAAATTACCGTGTATAATAGCAACACATATACAGTTATCATGACCAGATCTTCTACAATTTCTATTATACTTTCCTTCACAAGAGCCCAATGTTTTTGTTCCTGAAATTAACTCTCTCGTTAACTAAAGTGTTTTTCATAGTACTCGCAGTAGGAGAACGGATACTCAAGATGTTCTCTAGTAGAGCAATTAGTATCATTGTAGAAGACATCAGAGTGAGAGTACTGATCATCAGGGGAGGTTCACAGGGAGGGGTCTTATCACTTCTTCTTCGGAACATAGTTCTGGATACCCACAACAATAGTGGATTCTACACAATTGCATAGTTATCTTGCAGACCGTCAAATTTGTGAACACACTGTGCGATAGAGCGGAGGATGGCCTCAAATTAATAGTTATATAGTAAAGAACACTCACTGTCGATCAACCCCAAGAAGACTGAACCCTTTTCACAAGGAAAAGAAGTTTATCGGGCTTGAAACCTCCAGAAATCCTCAAAAGCAAACTAAACTTCTCTGAAGAGGTGAATACCTTGGGGCTATCTTCGACAGGAAGCTAACATGGAACTCTAACCCCGTGTGGACACCTGGATCTACACTGCAATAATAAGACCTATGTTAACGTACGGAGCCATTCCATGGGGACCGAAAGTTCTACAAGCAACGGACATCCAAAAATTATATCGAATACAGCGATTGGCTTGTTTTAACATCACAGGAGCCATGAGAGCAACACCAACCGCAGCAATGGAATTAATTACTGGTCTGACCCCTCTGGACCTGTACGTTGAGGAGGTTGCGTTAATGGCCATGTTACGATTGCGCACGACTGGTGTTGAAAAAATACCAGCCTGGTTTAAACAGAACTGGCTGGCATCTCAATCGTCATAAAAGAAATAACCAGAAAAGGAATTTCTGGCAAAAACATAACAATCTGCACTGATAGCAGACAAGCCCTATTAGCCTTGAACAGACAACGTGTTACCTCAGGGCTAGTACTAGAGTACCACCAAGATTTAGCCAAAGCCTCGGTAGAATAACAATATCTTGAGGTGGGTTAGAGGACACGACAGAAGTAAAGGTAATCACATTGCCGCCTCTTTAGCCGAAGAAACGGCTGGACTAAGAATTTTACGACCCAGTGGCACCTACGGCCTGATGACTACGACAATTGTGGAACTAGCCAAACTTTACACCCATGCTCAATCCCTAAAGAGATGTGAGGAAATCAAAGGACGCAATCTTGCCAGAATTACCCTGGGCGACCCTGGGAAGCTGGCGCTGAAAAAATTTTTGGCCATGACCAGGAAAAATCTACGCTTAACAGTGAGGTTTATGACTGGCCACTGTCAACTAAGGAAACACCTCCATAATATAAGACTAGTGGACACACCTCTATGCAGGATGTGTGAACAGGAAGATGAAACTGTCAGGCATGTCCTATGCGAGTATCCGGAGTTATCGTCAATGAGAGAGTGTGTGTTCGGCCAGTCTTGACCTACACCTGCCGATATAAAGGAGATGTCTCCCAGTGAAGTGTCCACCTTCCTGGAAAGGACAAGATGGACGATGATCTAGGAGGACAACTCCTTGGGAGAATGTACAATGGGTCACATGTGGTCTCATGTGCCTACAGATACAGAAAGCACTCGCAGTGGTATAATTCAATTCACATTATAAATTATTATGAATAGTAAAAATAGGAGTTTTCTATCGAATTTTTTGGATGTTTTCACCATCCACAATCTGAGAATGAATACAAATTATAATGGAAAACTTTACACATTCTGAAACTGAAAAGAAGACTTCAAGAATCAATACATTTTCATGTGATTCTGAAGACTTAGACATATTTAGCCCTCCAAAACGTATAGTTTCTCAGCTCTTTTTTCGATAGGCAATATTATTATTTAATTAGTTAATATTTTTAAAATGAGTCCTTCCTTTCTTTGGAAGATTCCCACATTTTTTGTATCAAAATAGAGTAGTAGAAAGCCAAAAACTCTTTCCCTAAAAATAATCTCTCCTTAAAAAATATACCGTTTCAAGTTTAACAAGATTCCTATGGCTGGGTTTCAATCAAATAAGCGAATGAATGTTACGTACTGTCATCGATGAAATGGGTGGATTCGACCCATTCCGGGACAAAAAGTCGTAGTTATGAACGAATTGAGTATTTTTCCTTATAATGTTATCCGTATTTGCTACTGAAGAGCCGATAAGGCAAGTGTCTTACTGCGAAACATCAGATGTCTACCATTGAAGATGACAGTGTTTCATGTGAAAAAAATTTTAGTTCTTTCTTTCATTAATTATATTGTGTAGAAATCCTGTGAATGATATCTGATTTGATTCCATTATTATTGATTGGAATACAAACGGAATGGGGAAAAGTGTTTTTCGTATAGTTCAGCGTACATATACAAGTATTTGTTTTTTTTCTTTAGTGGAATTCAATGTTTATATGAAAAAAGCTGTTTCGAGTGGGCTTTTTCTTCCAGTTTGTATCTGAAAGTTACTTCTTTGCTTGATCTACACATCTTTGTAGATTATACTCTGAAGGAATTCGATTTTCAGTTATCAGAAATCATTGACTTTATGTTGATGCACTGACGAGTGGCCACACAGCCCGAAATCTGTCTGCAAGTGTGTTCCATTAATTGAAAATCTATTGCGGCAGTTGTATCGCCAACAGCATATCCATGAATAACTTCAGTGAAGAATTCTGCACTGACAACTGTCGAATATAATTCAACGCCCTTCGTGGTAATAGCCAGGGGAGTAGTTGTTTTCCGATAGGTGTCAGCCCATTAACCTACAATGTAGGTAGTTGAGACTGCCCTGAACGAATTGTTTTTTTAGATGATTTAAGATATTGATTCATCATAATAATAACAATAATAATAGTGTTCATTGCCCAACAGTTTCCCATTTACAGAGCAAAACTAACATACTTGAAGGATTAATACTATTTGATATAAAAAAACATAAATGACTTATAGGTACGCACGAGACTCATTTTTGATTTCACAAATACTGCAATAAAAAATATCCATGTTAGTAGAGAGCTTGTTCCTATTACGACCAATCAGAATGATTGGTGATTTCAACATTGAGTTAGTTTGTGCCCTTTTGCATAAAAAAGTATTGATGTGCCTAGAAGATATTCTTGGAACAAAGATATCAATTTGCCATTCAATAGGTTATATAGAAATAAAACAGATGCCTGATTTCTTCTTTTTTCTAAGGCTACAAAGGCAAATCTGCACAGCAGATCAGGATAATCACAGTTTCTTGGAGGATAAGTTCCGGTCATTCTAAAAATAAGAAATTTAAAAACTTCTTTTGGACTCTATCAATTGCTGATTTGTATTGATGGTATATGGGATTCCATATAACAGATCCATATTCTAGTTTTGGCCTCACCAGACTGAAATACAGAGAGGTGAAGATTAGCATATTATGAAAATTTTCGCTGTTCCTCATTATAAAACCGTATGTGCGGTAAGCTGAATTTATAATATGATTATAATGGTAGTTGAAAGTTAGTTGATGATCAAAATAGATTCCCTAATATTCTCAGCTCTTTCCAATATAATGTTGTCGATGTGGTAAGAAAATTCTAGTGTATTAAGTTTTCTACTGAATGTAACAATTTTACATTTAGATATATTCAAATGGATGCGATTCTTGAGACTTTTTGCATAATGTCACAATCATATAAACTGTTTATAGATGTATACAGTTTCAAATCATCAGCAAACATTAATTCATTGCAAGTTATTGAGTTGCACAGATCATTAATGAATAGTAAAAACAATAAGAGACCAATATTGGATCCTTGCGGGACTCCGCTGGTTGCTAAATACACATCTGAAGAAAAGCCACGATAATATACGTATTGATTACGTCCGTTAAGATTCCAAAAGTTTACAATAAATTTCATTGAAACCCATGCAAGAAAGTTTACAAATCAGTAACTTATGACTGACCCTATCGAATGCTTTAGAGAAGTCCGTGTACACCATATCTACTTGCCCTCTACAGTCTGACGATTCACATAAATATTGATCAAAAACAGCTAAATTACTGATGGTGGATCTATAGTTCACAAAACCATGTTAGTCATCAGATATTATATGTCGAGAGGACATATGAGGATTGATCATGACTAAATTATATTTTATAAAACGATTATTGAAGAAATAGAAAAATGTAAAACTGCTTTCAAATTCGAGATTCAATTGAAATATCATTCAACGAATTAAATTGAAAATACAAGATTATACAGTGCATTTCTTTAATGTCCCCCCTTTTATTTTTTTTAACTCAAAAAATTTAAATTTGATAACTGCCTATCCGATATTTCATGCCAAATAATTTCAAACACAGTAACATCAATATTTCTACAAATATTTATTTTTCTCTGCCGTATATCCAATATTGAGGCAGGTTTACTTTCGTACACGTTTCGCTTCAAATAGTCCTATAAAAAAGTCCAAAGGTATCAAATATGGCGAGTGGGCTGGTCATTCTGTAAGACCTCGTCGGCTAATCCAAAGACCGGGAAAAGTAGTAACCAAATAGTTTGTTACTTGTCTGAAGTAATGTGGTAGTTGTGCTCCATTTTGTTGGAATACAATATCTATATTGAATTCATTAGGATTCGCTTCGACGATTTCAGTGATGAGAGGGTTAACAGTATTTTTCAGCATATCCAAATACAGTTCCCCTGTTGAATTTTAATGAATGAATAGGGGTCCTACAATATGGTTTCCCAATAATCCTGCCCAAACGTTAATTTTTTCCGGATATTGGGTATGTGTTTCCCGGAAAACGTAAGGGTTGGTGACACTCCAATAACGGCAATTTTGTCTGTGAATATTGCCATTTGAAAAAAATATACATTCGTCACTAAAACAAATATTGTGGAGATGGATAGGATGCCTTACAATGGTTTCCGTCATGATTTCGCAGAATTCTGTTCTTCGATGAAGGTCATCTTCATTTAATTGGTGTACCATTTTAATTTTGTATGGATGATACCTATTCCTCTTCAAAAGTCTCCACACAGTAGAAGGAGACACCTCACAAACAATCGCAGCGGAATAAGTAGACTGTTTAGGATTTACTACCATCTCACCAATTATTTGCACTTGCTGTTCTTCCGGAATGAACGGATGATCTGGGAGGATTTTGTTGTGTACACTACCGGTAGTTGTGAATTTTGATGCAAGTTTCCTCAAATATTTTCTACAGATATGACGATTCGGAAAAAATTCATTGAAAATCCTTTCGGTCTCGTAAAAGTTACACGTCGCATCGTAAATAATAATCGCTTCAATTTTTTTTTCCAATGGACGAGAAGAGATTGTTCACGTGGTACCTACCTTTCTACTAGTAAAACAGAAAACTAAATGAGAATATTTCAACTGAACAATGATGTTCATTGTCGTACTGACATTTTTTATCGTTTTTATAAACAAAAAATAATTTAACAAACCTTACCGGGAATATTTCTAGAAATATCGATATTAATGTGTTTGTCTTCAGGGAATTATTAAATGTTCCGCCATTTTGTAGTAGGTGAAGATATTGACATATTCTAGTGTTGTGAAGTATTAGTCAGGAACTTCAAAATGATGTATCATATGGCCCCCCTTTCCATTAATTTTTTTCCCAGATGGCACCCAGTTGCCATCTTGAAAGTTTCATCTGTCAATTTCACTTCAAAATGCATTAATTTCATTATCATTATCACCTTCAACATACACGTTAGTCGTACAGTAAATGCAGTATATCGTGCATACGGCTTAATTGTAAGAAATTGTAGAACTTTCACAAATTTGTCTGCTCTAACAAAAATGTATTTCTATTTTGTCCGATCAAAACTAGAATATGGATCTCTAATATGGAACCACATATATGGACAATATATTTCTATCGTGGAGAAGGCACAAACAAAATTTCTGAAATTTTTGAGCTTTAAAATTGATGGAATATAGGTACGTACCCACGTAGAGGCCAAAACTATGTTTCTTTATTACAAAGATTTGACTTTATATCCTTAGAAAAACGCAGGGCGCAGACTTCCCAAATATTTCTGTACAATCTTTTGAACAATAAAATTGAGTCCTGTGAATTATTATCTTACATCAACATATCTGTAGCCCGGCAAACATCTCGAAAAAGCTGCACTTTTATGTGTAAACGAGCGCAAAGTAACCTTATGCTTAAGGCACCAATCTATGTAATGTGCACGAACTATAACAAAATTTTTGAATATTGTGATATTTTTTCCTGTTCTTCTTTCGAATTAAAAACAAAAATAAGTCTAGAGCGTATATCATATCTTAAATTGCTCTGTAAATGGTTGTTACTGTTGGGCAATAAATGCTTTATTATTATTATTATCTCAAATTTGAATTTTTTGAGTTGACTCGTTCAAAAAATAAAGGGGGTGACATTACAGAAATGCACTGTATGATTTTTCATATAGCCAGGATCATCTAAATATTTTTATAATGAATATGGATAATTACACATTTGAACAGAATCGAACTTGGTCTGTGCTTCATCATGATATCGTTTTTTCTGAATTGAAGATTCAGATTCATTGTTAACTTTTGATTCAACATATAGTAAATGGTGTTCAATTTTTCTGATCTCATAACTTTCACAATATTAACACTAATATTGATTATTGTTGAGGGGTTTTTCACCTACCTTAATTCTTGAAGGACCCATTGGTTTGTAAAGGTGTCTGTAGTAGGGTCGTAAAGATATTTGTCCAAATTTTGTATAAACGAGCGACCTTTGACCTTCTATGTAAGCCAGTGCAGGTTTTATTCGACGAAGAATATGAATCAGCTATAAGCAAAGGTACAGTTATATGTCCTAGTTAAAAAAAATGAGAAAAGAAGATAGAATATTACTGGAGTTTTTTCCCAACACCAAACCGTTATTTTAACACCTCGACACGTGTTTCGATCACCAAGTGATCATTTTCAAGAGGAAGATCAAACTGATCTTCTTGAAGGTTCTAAACAGTGCACCACAAAAAAAGTTAGGCTGATGGAAAAATACTCCAGTTGTTTTCTAACTGGGGGAGAAATAGCACATTTAATAATCTGTTGTTTTTCATTTAACTCACTCTCCTTGCCCTATTTAGGATGAAGTTATAGACAATCCTCACACAGTTTTCAAGTATACAAATATAAATCAGCAAGCTCACTATCGTTGAAGTCAACCATAGTAAGGCTGTTACATGGGGCACCCAGAATCCCATAATGATCAAGGTCGTCATACATGCAATCACGATAAGTATCAGTGAACACCTGAAAAATTGGAATTCGAATGTTTGTGATTAAATTCCAGAATAACTTGTTGAAGGTGGTCAGACGAAAGAAAACGAAAAGAGAGGTAAAGATGGGGAGGCAGGCAGTAAAGCAAGTTGAAGTAAGGTAATGAGGTGAGTCAAAGTAACGCAGGGTAGGGGAAAGCAAGCTAGTGAAGAAGAGTAGAATACAGGAAAGGCAATGCGAGTTAAGAGAAGAAGAAAAAAGAAGAGATGAAGGGGAAGGATGAGATGGAGGAGGAGTATCGTGATAGAAGAGAAGAGTTGATCATTGATGAGAGAATGAAGAAGAGCAAGGGAAAGAAATGGGAAAGGAAAGAAATTATAGAACGGAAAGATATTCAGATCGATGAAATGAATTTTATATTTTGGAAAAATTTTCAAACCATCATGGAATTCACAGAATGAAGCCATGAAATGCATTTATCATCCACCTTTCTTAGAACCAACCGAAAATCTATACAAACCATAGCATTTAATCGAAATTTATTACAATTATGGATTGGAAGTATGCACCTTTTTGCAGTCTGTTCTGAAGAATTGAACGCATTTCACTATGAAATTTATAGAACATAGAGATGTACATGATCTCAAACAAGACAGCTCAAATCTGCATTTTCCAGAAAATATATATTTCAGAAGAAATACATGCATATAATGAGTCACCAAATGATGTTGAACAATCTCCTAGCACAGAATAATTTGAAAAAGGACTGAAAAACTATTGTTTCATTATTCACAATATCATATTTGTTTAGTTCTTGTTAAAATGAATATCACTGGAGTTTTTTCCAACACCAAATCGCTATTTTTAACACTTCGACACGTGTTTCGATCACAAAGTGATCATCTTCAAGAGAAAGAATAAACTAGAAACTATCGCGAAGCTAACGCTATTTATGATATATAGATATATCCTACAGGTAAACCCTACAAGTGTACCACCCATACATGTATACCACCCTAAATTAATTTTACAATTACTCCTAATCTATTATTTTACGATATGTGTTTAAATGTTATAGCTGTATATAAAACAATTTTCAGCTATATAAAAATTAATTTCACAATATTGCCTATCTAAATTTATTTTTGCAATGTGTCCTTATGCAGTAATCAGTAAACCCAACAATATTATTTTAACAAGCTATATAGGTATAGGTCCGTCATCGTTATTCATATTATTATTGTGTTTACTTATTTCCACACTCATAGTAGCTCTAGTAGCCTGTTATTGCTATGTGTTCCTTATATCTTACTTTGATAGATCTTTTTGTCTGTCCATAATATTTTGCATCGCAGTCCTTACATTCAATTTCATAAATTTCAGACTTTTCCGAAATCTCGACTTTGTCTTTTGGACTTCCCAAAAGGCTCTGTTTTAAAAACCACCTCTATACCTAGTTCCTTGAAAATCTTTCCAAAGTTCTTCGTATATTGGTGGTATGGAATTGGGATGTATTTATCTTGGTTTTTGTCCTTTCTGAAAGTCGAGATTTCGTTCATTCTTAACCTAAACTTTTTCTTTCTTATTATGTCATCTACAATACCCCTCGGGAAACCGTTAGTGGCTGCTTTTTCCTGTATTGAACGTCTTTCTTTTGTGAACCTATCATGTGTTAGAGAGAAAGTCAAAAGACGATGCACTAAAAAATTCAACCCACCACGTTTGTGCTGTTCCCAAGGATGTGAACTGTCAGGAATATACCTGTACGTGCTTGTTTCTTTTCTAAATATATCGTGTTCTAACCCTCCATATTGGCTCCTCATTACCAAAACGTCAAGAAATGGTAGTTGTCCCTTATTTTCTAACTCATACGTGAATTTTATTGATGGGCATCTATTATTTAATACCAAAAAATTGAATATTGAAGACTTTGTTTCCTTTTTAATTAATAGATGTCCATCAATAAAATTCACGTATGAGTTAGAGAATAAGGAAATACTACCATTTCTGGACGTTTTGGTAATGAGGAGCCAATATGAAGGTTAGAATACGATATATTTAAAAAAAAAACAAGCACGTACAGGCATATTCAATGACAGTTCTTATCATCGTGGACAGCACAAACGAGCTGGGTTGAATTTTTTAGTGCATCGTCTTTTGACTTTCCCTCCAACACATGATAGGTTCACAAAATAAAAACGTACAATACAGAAAATAGCAGCCACTAATGGTTTCTTGAGGGGTCTTGTAGATGATATAATAAGAAAGAAAAAGTTTAGGTTAAAAATGAACGAAATCTTGACATAGGATAGCATAAATAGCGTTAGCTTCGCGATAGTTTCTAGTTTGATCTTCCTCTTGAAGATGATCACTTGGTGATCGAAACACGTGTCAAGGTGTTAAAAATAGCGATTTGGTGTTGGGAAAAAACTCCAGTAATATTCATTACCACACCAAACGTTCCAAACAGTGCATCATTGGTTCTTGTTATTAAAAGCTTTCTTTGGAGTTATATACTTATATATGAATATTTCTCGTATAAGTAATTTCCTATATGAACTATTGTAGTTTTTGAGAATAAATTAACGTTCAATATATTTATGAAAACGTGAAAGTTTCTCAAAAAATTCAAATTGGAAAATGATAGTTCCATGAGATGATAGTACTTCATTTGTCAGTAAAGAGAAAGAAAAAAAAAGAATATGTGAAGGTTCAGGTATTTTATATCTGAATGAAATGAAAACTAGAAATATTGATGGTGTATGATTCTCATATTGATTTTGGTTATCCAATAACAGATCTTCCGTCCAGAAATTTTATTATGTTCGTAGCTTCACTAACCAACAGATTAGATTCAGGTGGGGTAGGTATTTTCCAACTAATCCAGTTCTACTCTCAGCCGCAATTTCTTCGTGATGAAATCTGAAAAAATAATTGTGTTTCGTTGACACACAATAGTATTTCAAAGCTTCATTTTGTATATATCACATTATTTTTAACCAAGTTTGCGCTGGTTAGGCTCCATCCCCAAAACTCCGATACATTCAGAAGGGCGCGCCAGCATTATCAACCAATGACCACTCATCACACCGTGGGGTAAGTGATCATTGGATCCGAGAATCACGTGCCCTGAACAAGCGCATTATTATTATACAATTATTATCATACGTGCATGAAAACAGCTTAATGACTTATCACTTCTCACCATTGAACAAAAAATTAAGAAAGTAATGAAGCTTTTTTCCTATAAAACCAAGCATTTCTGAAAATATTCCGCTTTCAATTTGCCATATAATAATAATAATAATGATTTATTTTTCCAAGAAACATACAAGCTTAAAGTAGGGAAAAACAATAATTCATAACTATATACACATATCAAGGGTGAATTAAAAAATCAATAGTGAAAAAATAAACAAATACATGAATTTACAATATGTGATAAAATAAATGATAGTTCATTTGAAATAGTTATATAATTATTTTTTTTTCAGGCAGCTTATCAATTATATAAGGAAATATTTACATTTTTTTTCCATATATTTTTTCACTCCATTACAAAATATATCTCTATTTATTTTTTGTATCGTTCTCATGTTTTTGAATGTTTATTTCAAGTTCATGCATGTGAATCAAAGATTATTGAAATTCTGTGAGATGCTATCATCCATTTTGAGCCTATCTGAGGAAAATGTCACACCACCACATTCTCAGATTATCGAGATAGTGTGAAGCAGTGTATGAAAAATTATCGATGGCGGCATCAATTATAACTGAAGAAGATTATTCGTAAAACTGATTCTGGTTGCTGAACATTCAAATTCTATCCCAACCAGAAGTGAGAGCTCTTGATTGATGAGCAAAATCTGCAAAAAATGGAAAAAATCTATATTCAAAGGTTCACATCTCGAAAACTGTACAATACTGAGCTTTGGCTGTGGACACTTTCAATCAGCACATCAAGAACTACAACATATCAAAATTTCGGTGAAATTCAAGGCAATCCATTCCTCATAAGAAATGTGCGGGGTCCTTTATTTAAATATTGAGGAAACATTTTACCATCCGAAACAAAATTAATCTTTATACTCATTGCAACACCGAAACAATTGTTAATTTTTAAAGAAAAAATCGCACTCGGTGAACAGGTAGAATTTAGATTATTTTACCTACTTGCTGAATTGTTGTCTGAAATCATTTGAAGGGATTGAATTACATTAGTTTCATTGAATCATACGGTGCCCTGAAATCACCATGGAAAGAAAACAGTTGCTCAATGATATTTACTGTCAACCTGACAATATTGTTGAAAGATCTTGTTGTATTAACCCCAAGACCAGTTTTCATTGCATTTGTTGTTTCTAGTATTGTTGTTCTTTGAATCACCGTTATTTTGTTCCCATTGTGTTTTTTGTTCCTGTATTTGTGTTGGATATTGTTCCTGTGTTCCATTTGTTTTCTGTTCGTGAGTTCCTGTTCATATTTTAATATTTCTGAAGTTCCCATTTTAATTGGTATCAGCTCATTTTGATTGACAAAGTTCAACATGGCACGTCTGTCACCTCAAGCAAAAATTGAAATTGTTTTAATTGTTGGTGAAGGGATGAGGTCTTATCGTGAAGCGGCCGCTGAATTTAATAGAAGACACCCGCTATAGGCGGCTCATCAAGCTAATCCTAGAATTAGTTTGAGAAACTTATCGCTTCAACTCAATATGAGCCGCAGTAAAATATGAAGGTGTTTAAAGAGGCATAAAATGCATGCCTTCAAACCCAAATTTTTACATACTTTGCACTAAGGAGATGAAATCTGCATACACACTCCTAGAAACAGTAAACCTAGAGAAGATCCAACACCTGATGTGATCCAAATACAGGCAAATTTACCTAAAGTACCTGGAATACCTACATTGTACCTTCTGTCAGTGTTTTAGCCACCGCGTGAATTTGTTTTGAGTGGTGGCGTGAATTTGCGTTCAGGTACCTATTCGTGTACCGTCCGGCTTTTTCATAATCAGCACATCCATAAATTTAACAGTCTTAAATCACTTATCGAGAAACAAGTACAAATCAAAACACAACCAGACCTTACATTCAATATATCATACAAAACCATACACCTTCCTAGAGAAGATTTAACACAAAGAATAGTACCTGATGCAGTACAAATAAAGACAAATTTACCTAAAGTACCTAAAATACCTGAGTTGAGACGTTCGGTCCGTATAAAGAGGCAGACGACAGGATGACAAGTTCAGTTTGAGGAGTGCCTAGAAGATGACAGTACGGCCAGCTTTTTGTGAAATCTAATATTAAAATACTGAAAATAAAGGAAAATTAGCTGCATCATTCACAAAAACACACTTTTTTCACGCAAACATACGTAAATCTCCTAACTTTTATTTTTTTGGTAGCTTTTTTGAAAAACTAAAATGTTAACTAGCTAACTTCAGGGACATCCTCTCCGACAGAGGATGGTTGTGCCAATAACGACCGTCCTCAAAAATGACACGCGGATGTCGTGGTCGGAGTGGAGCTCAAAAGTGAGGTGTTTCTCAAAAAAAGATTCAATTTCGAATAAATATTGAAGTGAAAGACATTTTGAGAAGACTGGCGGCCCCCTACGCAAGTATCTAGGCTGGATGTTGACAGATTTGACGAGATCGTCAGTGCAATAATGTGTTATTAGTGAGAGTTATATTGAGAGGACTGGCAGCCCCCAATTAAAAAATTAAGTATTTCAAAAAAAGAAAATGTGAATGAGAACATTGCCTCAAGTAAGACAGCTGCATCCCCGAACGAAGCTTCTGTTCACTAAAGACAGGAGGAGTCTGGCCAAATGCTCTCGACTAAGAAGCACGACCATATAAATTAAAGAAGAAGAAGCTAACTTCAGGGTTGGAGTTTCGTTACGATGTGCGGTGGCATCGTAAAAATTCACTCTCGTTATTTTATCCCTAACGCGACAAAAGGAGTATAACTTCAAAACAAATTACTTCCACTCACTTTGATGGTAACGAACAATTCATTCATCAATATTTCATGATTACCATTTCTGAAGAGACCTATATATGAAAGTGATTTCTTACCTGAAGAAGTGTACAATAGGCATATGTATCAGGACTGTTATCGCAAAACCCCAACATGTAGTCCATAATAACTGTACGTTGAAACCATACTCAGAATACTGACCCAAACTGTCACTATTTTGTAGTTTCGGAATATCATACAAAAACATAATTACGGTGTATGTAGTCATGAAAATAGACAGCATCATTGTTAGTCTCTTGGTTCTTGAAATAGCATCTTCATCGTCGCTTAAAATGAAAATATGATTATTAGGTCTATGAATTAGTTTCGCTTCTATTACCAATCTACAATTAAGAAATTATTTCTTCACATCTTTTAATCCACAGAAAGAAATGTAACAATTCAGTGACAGGAGAATCACCTAATGAGGTAAAAAGTGATTTTTCCTCGCTGCCTGTTTCATTTATTGAAGAAAGTGAGTGTAGTACAAATCCATAATAGTAGACACTGAATTCTAAGGAATATTATTGCATTGAAACGAAAACATTGTTGTCAAGGTTGTGATTCTATTTATATTTCATTATCATCTTATATCTTATATATTTACTATAATTTCCTTACGCCACTGCAAGAGACATATTAAGGCAAAAACGTCATTTCTGAGAATTGAGTGCCTACTATTTTGGAATTATAGTATAGTAGATGAAATTAGACGGGAAAAGATTCAGCCTAATCAAATAGTTTCTTTTCTAGAAGAACCTATACAAGAAATGGCTACTTAAACTTGCAAACTTGTTTCAGAACATTTAAATATGAGTTCACGAGCGATATAGAAATTTTCTTCAATTTAAAAAAATATATAATATAGTTCAAGTAGACGATATAGTGCAACCTGCCTTCCAACAGCCCCCCTTTAACTAATTTCGTTGTTCAATAATCATTTCTGATTATATAAGAATCACAATAACTATATAATGTATAATAAAAATGTATATAATGATATATATAATGAATATTTCGTTTATATAGGTGAGTGGGAAAGTAGGGATTCAAATAACAGGGTGCTAATTGAAAATACTTCTGAATTCTACTTACTCACATATATATATACACGAAAGAGAGATTTTATATATATATATATATAACTGGTTAGAACATCAATTGTTATAACAAAGGATGTTAAATGATCGTGAATACACGATCATTCCACGATCAATATTATCGAAATGAACTCGAAGATATGGAGGCCATTGTTTTATAAAATAGATTGAGATATAATGTCGTTATTTTGAGTCAACAAGTAACTTAATTTAGATACCACATTAAAATTTTTCTCACGAAGTTATATGTCATTCACAAAAACTTATAACATAGTTCCATCAATAATTTAACAATATTTATCACCTAAAGACGCCAACTTGGTTGGTGAAATACGCGTCTAAAAGAGTGTTTCTGTCCTGGTGTTCAGGAACAGCGCTTGTTTTGGACCTTTCTACGATGATTGGTTGTTATCTAACTCGTACAAGGCGAAAAAATAATTTGTCCCAGCGTTTTCATTATCAACTTACCGAAATATATTCCACATGTGACATCCGTGCAATGAGATTTTGTTTAAAAAAAATCTTGGATTCGTCTTTCTAACTGATTGCCTCTCTGGGGTAGCAGAAAAATAATAATTTTCCTTATCGCATATCTCAAATCTGAATTTAATATTGAACCACCAATATTTGTTCATTTGCAAGTCGACAACTTCTATCTCTGAGCAGTACCTAGAAGAGATCGATAACATAAATAATTGCACGATTGTTTCTTGCAAGCACTAATGAACGTTTGTCGCGATTGAGTAAATGTTCAATAATAGAATCAATATTTTATATTCTTTCGTGCATTAGAAAAATGACGAATGAAAACTATTAAGCCTCTTACCACGAAGGTCTGAAACCCAAGGAATCGAACCAAATTTCAATTCTATCAATATCTCCCAAGTAAAATTCAGTTGCCAAGAAGAACCAATCTTCCTGGTTCTGTTGTAGAATCCTTTTTTCTGGATCGGGAAAGTTCAGAACATGTTCCTGAAATATATTTGCGCAGAAGGATTTATTTTTAAATTGAAAATGGTGTCTTTAGAAGAGGTTGAATTTTTGGAAAAGGAAGGGTTTGGCTTTCTACTTCTTCATCTTTTTTTATTCAAGAACAAAACACAAGCACTACAGAAAAATATTTGAAGTGCTCTAAGAGCGATGCCTGTGAGTAAGTAGTGATTCACAATGAGCTTGAATCGCTGGCGATTGATGTCCTGTAGGTCTCCACTCTTGAATTTATGAGTTTAACAACCCCTATAATCTTCAGTGTTGAATTTTGAATTTGGCACCCTGGTTCGTTTAACTACCTGTCGTTCAACTACCTGTCCTTCCAACTTCACATTTTAGTTTTGTACTCGTTCCAGACTATTAAGGTTGCAAGAGATGCTCGTGTTTCTGGATGCAATTTAATAGCTTCAGGGTATGTTTAGGAACGAAAATTCATACACCAGAACAATACTCCAAAGAAGGTGAGATCTGAGCTTTTTAGAGCATCAAAAGTTGCTTTCATCCCAATTCGAAATCACCTCAAGATCCTTATTAAAATATGCAACCTTCTACTGCCGGTGAAGATGTGCATCCGCAGCCGATGAGCTGGAATCTAAATGGAGTAACGAGAGACGTGTGCTGTCATCAGCAAAGCAGTATATTGAATTCTTCGTTTTTTCCAATAAGTCGTTGATATGCAATAAAAAGACGGTTGGTGACAATATGGATCCCTGGAGAACACCAGCGTTGATCGTAAAAGTATTCGAGAGATAGCCACTTGCAGGAACTGTTTTCTCAGGAAGCTGGAAAGCCATAATCAAAAATGATCCGACAAGCCTAGCATCGAAGTTTGGCCAGCAAACTCTCACGCTATCACACACGGTCAAAGCCCTTATAAATATAAAGCGCAACAGCTCTTGACTGTTTGAAGGTGATTGACAATGTTTCGTGGTGTATTTCATCAGTTCAGACTTCCATTGTCTGATATAATATAAATTGATTTGAAATTCCTGAAAAAATATTAAAAAGATTAACCGAAAATAATAATTTTATTTGAACAAAAAACTGAAATTACGAAGAAATAACATAAAACCAAAACACAACCAAAAAATAAAAATTGAAATAATAATAAAAGCTGAAAATTGAAAATTATTATTAACGCGGCTTCTTTGAATTTTCCCTAAACCATTGTTCCTCTTTGTGGATGATTTCAGCTTGAGCCCACTTGATATTATGTTGATGAGCCTAAACATGCTCTGCTATTCCGGTTTTGCTGGTTTCTCCTCGCTGTGTATGTTTCTTGTGCTCAGCAATGCGAACTTTCAATGGCCTCTTAGTTTCACCGATGTAGGATTCTCCGCACTTGCAGGGTATCCGGTAAATGCAATCCTTGGAATCGCAATCCGCGTTTGGTGGCCTGGTTTTCCTGAGGCTGCTACGGATAGTGTTCCCAGATCTGAAGCAGGTCCTGATGTTATACTTGGACCCAATCCTTCGTATCCTTTCCGATAATCCTCTGATGTAGGAAAGTACAGGTACTAGTTGTTGTGGAAACTTCTCTTCCTTGTGGAGCTGTTGCTGTCTTCTAGCTAAAGTCTGTTCTACCATCACTCTGGAGTAACCATTCCGTTGAAGGTCGTTTTTTATGATGCCTAGTTCCCTTTCGAGACCTCCCTTTGTGTTACAGAGCCCGAAGGCACGGTCTAGTAGAGTCTTGATGATTCCTCTCTTAGTCGATTGATGGTGGTTGGATTTCTGGTTCAGATACTGTCCTGTGTGAGTAGAATTTCGATATACAGATGTTTCCCATATTTCCCATGTTTCCCATTTAGTGTCGGTCCTCTTCACCAATACGTCTAAGAAAGGCAATTCGTTGTGGACTTCTTTTTCCATTGTGAAAGTGATGGAAGGACTAACGTTGTTGATGTGCTTCAGAAAAGTGTCTACTTCTGCATTCCCATGCTTCCATATTATGAAGGTGTCGTTAACGTATCTCAACCAGACTCGGGGCTTCTTGTGGTCTTCTTCAATGGCCAGAGTTTCAAACCACTCCATATATATATATTAGCTATAACCGGTGAAAGTGGCGATCCCATTGGCAGTCCCTCATCTTGCGTAAAGAATTCGTCCTTCAGTTGGAAGTAGCAGTTTCGTACACAGCATCCTAGTAATTCCATGATTACTTGTATTGGTAAGTTTGTTCTATCTTTCAGGTTCCCATCTTCGAATAGTTTCTTCTGTATGATTTGAAGTGCTTCTTCGACAGGAACGTTGGTATAGAGGCTTTCCACGTCGAAACTGATCAGTTGATCCTGCTTATCCGTAGCAGCCTCACGAAAACCAGGCCACCAAACGTGGACTGCGATTCCAAGAATTGCATTTACCGGATACCCTGCGAGTGCGAAGAAACATACATAGGTGAAACTAAGAGACCATTGAAAGTTCGCATTGCTGAGAACAAGTAACACACGCAGCGAGGAGAAACCAGCAAATCCGGAATAGCAGAGCATGTTTGGGCTCATCAACATAATATCAAGTGGGTTCAAGCTGAAATCATCCACAAAGAGCAACAATGGTTTAGGAGAAAATTCAAAGAAGCCGCATGTATGTTGTCCAACAACGCATTTAGTCAAGCTAGCGTAGAGATACGTAATATATGGAAACCTCTGATCAAACGAAAAACGACCAACTCCCGCTAAAAACCAATGAAGCGAAGAGAGAGAGAGAGGAGGGGATAGGTGAAAGCACTCGAATGCTCTATAAATAGTCGGATCTCGGAGGGATAATTCCAGTTATCACCCGAAGACGATTGTGGATACTAACAATCGAAACGTCGTGACATAACTTGGTTTGAAATCTTTTAATTTTTATTTTTATTTTTCATTTTTTGTTAATAATAATTTTTAATTTTCAGCTTCTATTAATATTTCAATTTTTATTTTTTGGTTGTGGTTAGGTTTTATGTTATTTCTTTATAATTTCACTTTTTTTGTTCAAATAAAATTATTATTTTCGGTTAATCTTTTTAATATTTTTTCAGGAATTTCAAATCAATTTATATTATATTAGACAACTGATGAAATAGTTCTTGATTACCCATGTTTCTCGATTGCATCATTCCGAATATGGTTGACATACGATCTTTGTTTCCGAAAGCCGATATCGATGATCGCTCAAAATGTTAAAGCCTTCTAAATATTCAAGGATATGGTGGTTTATGGCGAGTGGTCTAAAGAAAATATATTTTTTTTACCTTTTTGGGAACAGGCTGAAGGCCAACAAGAAGGAAAAGCCTCTTCCTTGTAAGACAGGTTGAGAAGTCTGCAAAATACTGGTGTGAGTTCATTTCCACACTTTCCAAGTATGATGACGGACACTTCATCAGGACCAGACGCCTTGTTGATATTGAGCTGTTTCAAAATTCGCTTGACTAGACGTTGTCGAAAAGTAATTTCCGGCATTACGGATTCTAGTGTGGGATACAAAAACATCTGAGAATCTTCCAAAGAAAGGAAGGAAATTATCAATTTCAAATAAGTAATTCTTTACAAAGATATGTAAATCATGCAAAGAAGTAATTTTTAGACACAAACTGAAAGGAAAAACCTTCTCGAATCAAAGAGTGAAAAATCGGATGTCTATCAGTGTGGATGACAGTGTTCCATGTAAGTGAAATTTCACCTCTTTCATCAACTATATTGTGTAGGAATCCTGTGAATGATATCTGATGAATGTTTGCAATGCGAACTGAATGAAGAAAAATGCTTTTTGTATAATTCAATGTTCATATAAGAGTATTTGTGTCTGAAAGTTACTTTTTGCATGATCTACACATCTTTGTGAGGAATTACTCTTTTAAAATCATTGCTTTCTTTCTTTCTGTGGAAGATTCCCACATGTTTTTATATCAAGACCGAGAAGTAGACAGCCAAAACCTTGCTTTCCCAAGAAGACTTATTTTCAATTCTCCGGCTATTGCTTTACCTTACTTTCTGCACTCAATCCATATAATTTAATGATAACATTTGATGTCGTTCCTGCATCAGATTTATTTCCAGTTTTCACAATAATAAGATATCCAAATCGATAGGAACTAGGTATGTCGCTCAGGAAGTATATACTCTTCTCAGAAATCTGCCAAATAAGGAATAATAATGCAACTCTATAACATAAAATTGACAGCTCAAATTTTCTGGTCTATGCTTCTTTCTACATGTTAATAAAACTCCAGATGATATTGAAAATTAATCTCATAAAATCCAATGAAAGAAAAGTTGAAGACCGATGAAAGTAATGAAATGCTTCAAGCATTGTATTGTATTGCTAGTATTATCCCTACAAATATCAAATAGGAATTATGAAGTGAAAATACAAATCTGAAAAATGGTGAGATTCACTAGAACAAGAAAACACAAGTCAAACAAATGATATTAACAGTCCGAAGTGAAGTTATCCAGAATTAACATAAAAAACGTTTATCGATGGCGTACAAAAAATTTGTCAAATCCGCTGAACAGAACATCAAAGACAATCCAAATAAATTCTGGGCATATATAAATAACAAAAAAGGTTCTACCAGCATTTCGGACAGAATGTCCTATGAAGGACAATCTTTAGATACTCCTATAGATATTCTTAATAACTTTGCTGATTTTTTCTTAAAATCATATATCACCAGCTATCCAACCGAATTGAGCGATGACCATCCATATTCACAAGTCTTGAATATTCAATACTTCGAAGAAAATGAAGTGTTGGCTGCTTTGAAACAGATAAAACCGAAAAGGTCCCGACAGCATCCCTGCACTGATTGTCAGAGATTGTGCATATGTTTTGGCTCGTCCTTTGACAATATTGATAAATATCTGCATCAAAACTAGTACCATCTCAGATCTATGGAAATTATCTAAAGTTCGGCCAATTTATAGAAAAGGGAACAAGTTTGGAGACGGTAATTATAGACCCATATCAACAATATGCAACTTCGCCAAAGTTTTTGAAATCGTCATCTATAGCAGGTTATATCCTCATTCGAGCAATCAAATTACACCACTTCAACATGGTTTTATGAAAGGTCGCTCGACAATCACTAACCTTTTCAATGTAACCCAATATATTTCTGAAACCATTGATAGGATATCCCAAACTGATGTCATATATACGGGTTTCTCTAAGGTGTTAGACAGACTTGATCACGGATTACTGCTATCGAAATTATACAGGTACGACTTTTCTCTGACCCTGATCCAACTTTTCATATCATACTCCAGTGACAGGTGTCAGTATGTTATATTCAATGGCTTCAAGTCCACACATTGAAGCCATTCTGTCTGCTGCAAACAGAATGTATGGATTTATTGCACGAATCCCCAGAGATTACTTGTATCCATCTATATCGAAAACTCTATATTATGCTTTCGTCAGATCAGAATTAGAATATGCATCCATAATCTGGAATTCATCTCATTAGTTGTATACAGAGAAAGTTGAGTCGGTACAACGTCGTTTCCTAAAACTTCTCTCCTATAGTTCAGATAATATCTATCCACCAATTGGATTTCCCCATGATGCATTGTTGGCTAGACATGCTATGAATAGCTTGAGTTGCCGTCGTGATTGTCACTCCACAATTTTTCTTTTTAAACTGAATAATAATTTAATTATTGGCCAACATATTCTGCAAAAACTTAATTTCTATGTACCTAGACCAACCTCTAGAGTGGTTAATTATTTTTATCTGCCAACGCCACGTACAAATATTCTGAAACGTTCACCTCTGCATAACTTATGTGTCAAATGCAATTCTGTAAGTTGTCAGCTCAATATTTTTTTCTGTTCCATCTCTGAGAGTAGGTCTTTCCACTTCAGCTAATTCTATTTGTATTGTTTTTATCTTATAACTTATTGTAATTGTATTGTATTGTGATTTGACTTATATCCCTGATCTGTAGTTGGATGTAACCTGTAGAACAGTATATGAATAAATAAATGAATGATCAAATGAATTTGTAAACCTACCAACTACAGAAATAGAAATTTTCCAGGAGGCCAAAAAAATTACCCCAATTGTTCAAAGGATCCCGCAAAATCCTCATGGAATTCGGGTACCTATCGGTGGATTATTTTGAATTTTTTGTATGATGCAGTCCATGTAATTCTCAACCAATGTTACCATTGCGCCAACCCCAAAAGTGTTCATCAATTTTTGTAACGAATAACTTTCAAAAGTTTTATTTTTAATATGTACATACTACGAAATTGTTCGTTAATTCTTACCTTGTGACCCTCTATACCAAAATGTGAATGTTTTAAGTATAAGATGATGTTAATAGTTTTAAATTCACATACCACAAATGTATTATAAACGGAATTGATCGAACTATGAACTTTGTCGACAAAATGTAAAATTTCAGACAGTAAAGCTTATCTTATCTCATCTATTACTGTTTTTCTCTATTTCATATTTGATATTTCTGATTTATTCGTCATTATATGTATGAAACAGTAATATTTTTCAATTTTCACAGTGTGTTCATATCTAATGAGTCATTCGGCTTTCAAAAATTGATGATTCCAAAAACTAAACCTAAAAAAAAATTTTTGGTAGTACAGCCAGGAAACGACTGAGTCGTTTCCTCAAGAGCGGGGTACCTTATAAAACCGCCTTGCACCAAATTCGTGAGCGGCGTACGGAGAATCTGTCTCAGGTGGACGAACAAACCCCCCATGAGCAGGTTAGCAAACGTTTGCGTTCAAGTAATGATTACCAAAACCAGAGGCGAAATAGCCCTGCACGGTTGAATCTAAGGCATCGTCAGGTGTAGCTGACGTGCAAAAACCCTCATATGGAAAGGTTGTCGCGGGTATCCAGGTGGGAATCTGGCACCTCGACTCATTAACGATGAAACATCAGAGCATATACTTTGTGCCTGCCCCGCTGGAGATCGCGTCAGGTTTTTAGAGTTCGGCAGAGCCGTAGTCTCACCATCTGACCTGAAATTCCACTCACGTTACAAACTAATCGGCTTCGTTGAGAAGCTGGGTTTATTTGGTCGAGTGTGAATAGGTGTGAGCCACAATAAACTCTTATGGGTTGCGGTGGAGGGTCTAATAGACCCACTCACTTTGGACCTAACCTAACCTAACCTACACAAAATGATTGTAGGATGAGAGTACAATAATTAGTATAATATGCATCTCTCTAAAGTAGTGGAATCGATTCTGAAAAATCAGATTAATGAGTACGTCAATGAAAATCATATTATAACATCTGTACAATCAGGATTCAGACCTCAGCATAGTACCACCACGGTTCTTCTGTCAATTACTGACGATATTTTTCAAGCTGCAGATGAACAAAATTTGACCTGTTCAATACTCATAGATTACAGCAAGGCATTTGACACTCTAGATCATGTGATATTGTGTGACAAACTTGTCTACTTCGGTTTTTCTTGGAAAGCAGTGTCTCTCTTTCTATCCTTGGGCCCTTGCTTTTTAGCTTGTATATTTGTGACTTTTATCTGTCCGTGAAAAAATGCCATATACATCACTATGCAGACGACACGCATTATTATTATTTATCAGTTCTATTTTTTGAGATTCCAAAAGTTTTTTATAGTTTATTGAATCACTACCAACAATTATTGAATTGAATTGTGAAAACGCTGACCCATTAATACAGCATTTTCACAAAAAGACGTTTTTTGCTACACGGTAGCTTCATCAGTAAGACAAGTGTCCACCAGTCTGTCCGTCCACCAGACTGGTGACACCAGTCTAACTGGTTTACTCGTAGTGCAAAACTAGAAACCCACCTTTTTTGTCGTTAAAGTTACGTAGATCAGTAGGACACAATAAAGAAAAAACGCCACCGCTACAGAAATGAAAATAATCACAGTCGTCTGCAACTCCAATTCATTCATAAGTATTCTTGTTTTTTCCTCTCTGATATTGTTGTTTTTTATTCTTCCACATAGAACTGATGAATGGTAACAGAGACACTCGAATCGCTCAAAAGTAGAAGTTTCGTCTGACTGAAAAATAATGACAAATGAATCATTGTATTGTATATGTGTATCACTTTTTAATACGCGAGGATTTTCCACATAACTATCATCATTTATACTTTACTGGTCAGGATGAAAACTCTTTGAAAAACTGATATGCATTAAAATTCAGAAGGAATTATGCAAAATGCGTTATATTACAATGTAGAAATGTTTGAATCTGAAATCTAGTCGTTCAATAAATATTGGGTGAAATGAAAAATGTATATTCATAATAATAATAATAAAGTAAACACTGATAGCCACTAACACCTGAGCCCTTTGGTGAGTTGTACCACCGCTCACACGAGCAACTGGTGCAAAACCGTACCAGCAGCCCAGACGCAGCCGAGAGAGAACACTACTATCGTTCAGGCCGTGGGTCTACAAGGCTAACCACCAGGTACACCTAAAACTTGGTTCCTGGTAATCAAGGAAGATGCCCCTACATTAGACCCGCTCGGTGGGGTCAAAGGCAAGGTGGTGGGGCCTATTATAAGAGATAGCCTAATGCATTACTACGAGAGTAGTGAGCCAAACCTTACGTATTTCTCATCTTATCTTCGGTTGCAGAGCTATATAACTCCTCCTCCGCCTGCTAACGAAGTGGTGACAGTGACAGTTCTACCACCTATTGGCACGGCTGGAGAGGAAACTCGCATCGTGTCATCGTGGAGTTGATTGAAACACACAGGGCGCTTCACAGGATTAGGCCCCTGAAGCCTAATCCTTACAGAAGAGGCTGACATCTGGCAAATTAAAACCGCCGTGTATAGCGACGTTCAATCTCTTTCCGAATCGAAAGGAGTGAATCCCTGCCGTGCGGTTTGGAAGATTCAACGGCGGGTACACAGAATGGAGACTCAAATCACGTCGACGAGACAACACGTGTCTCGTATCCAACGTGTGATGGATTACAGGGCGGCCAATAAGCCTTTCACGCCCGCAGTGCGGCGAATAGCCGCCAAACTACGATGTATCCATCACACTTTGAGTCACGGCGTGCTACTGACCACCAAACAGCACTGCCTTGATAGGATACGAATGCTAATGGCTGCAAAGAAGTCACTAGTGAGGCGAGCGAGAAGTATCACGAAAAACATCAGGTTCAGCGTGAAACGTTTTTGCTTATTCGAAGAACCTCCGCGTGTTCTGGATAATCTGCCGACCGCTGATCAGGTGGAATCCTTCTGAAAGGACACCCGCAGCTCAACTCAGACACTCCAGCCCTAGCGCAGCCAGGATGACTTTCAAAGAGCCCTTGCAGATTCCAAGAACTTTGTTGCTTCATGCCCAGATGGGCTAAATACTTATTGGTGGAAAAAATTACCAAGCACCCACCACCACCTGGCCAGAGTTTTGAACCCAAGGCTGGTTTCTGGAAGAGCGAACCATTGTCATCCCCGAAATACTCATCGCAGTCGACCGAGTGTTTGAACGGATATATGAGCAGAGAGGGTCGAAGAGACGAGTCGCTGGATGTAAAGAGAACCTGTTCACCGATACATGTATAAGGCAGGACTTGAAGCAGTATGAGCGTAACCTCTATATGGCCTGGATCGATTACCGCGAGGCATTTGATACAAAATCGCATGAAATCATCTTCATTTGCTCAGATGCTTCGCGATACACGGAAAATAGTGAGATGCCTTGAACAACTTTTACCACTCTTGCGGACTCGCTTCACCATAAACTCTGGTTAGGCTAGAATCCAAAAAGGGTGGGTTACTCTCAGAAGAGGTGTCTTTCAGGGCGACTCCATCAGACCCTTTTTTTCTGCATGTCACTATTGCCATTATCCGTGGCGCTCAGGAGTACTCGAGGGTATAACTGTGGTACCCCCAGTTATAAACCATTGGTAGAAAGATCCTAATCAGTCTTTGAGGGTGGTGACAGAGTTGACGCATGCTATTGTTATGAAATTCAGGATAGATGAATGTGCAACCGTCCATCTTGAAAGAGGACGATGCGGGGATCACGAAGAGGCTGTGCAGCTAATAGATGGAATCATCCTGCACCATCTGGATGTCGGAGAAACGTATATCTACCTCGGGGTTGAACAATGCCACTCGCAAGAGTTAACAGCAGTGGAAAACTCTGTCCGCGGCAAGTACCAGCACATACTACGACATATTTGGTCATCGAAACAAAGTTGCTGCCGTTTCGAACTCACTCTACTCGTTTGAAGCAACGGTGGGAGGAACTATATCAAGTCGACGTAAGCACCCGAAAAATTATGCACCTCCATAGGAGTTTGTATCTCAAATCGGTATCCACGGTGGCTGCGACAACTGGGTGGCTGCGGAGTTTTGAGTTTGGAGTGTCTACATGACAGAATGGTACTAGATGCAGCCTGTTAAGTCATCAGGAGTCCGGATCCCTTTCTCTGCATGGTCCGCGATAGTTTTCGACACTGAACATGGTCATCACAACTCAGTCGCCGAGTTGGAACCCGTTTAGTAAAATGCCCATTTTAAAGCCGCAGAAATCACTTCGTTCTTGAGGCAACGCAAGGATAAGCTAATGCATGGGGTCTTCTTCATCGAATTTGATGATATTGGCTCATTAAAGCACCTCACCTTCGTTTTCCTCATGTCGAATGGGTTTTTAGTGGAAAACAATCTATTTTTATATTTGCGGCTGTGGACTAAATAACATATCATTTGTATTATGACACTTTTGAAAAAAAGTAATACAAATCATGAAATTATGCAACAAAAATAAATTGGCACTCCGGGATGACATGAATAATTCCAGTGGCGCATTTGCTTTTCCAGCTGCAGGAAAACCCGGAAAAACCTGCAGCACCACACCATCTGAAGATCATGATCTGCCAGTGTTCTCTCTTTCATAGAATGAAATGTAGCGTGTCTCCAGAAGCTCCAATGAATTCAAGATATTGCCAGAATATTTAGTGACACGACTATCGTCAAACTCAAACCAGTCCGCTTCGTCTTTGACCAATGCCGAATAATGACCAGATTCATCACCAGAACCACAGTGAACACTGACTCTATACAGATAGTATCAGTGGTCTGCTAGATTTCGAGTTTGGTGCTTCCGTCAGAGGTTGAGTCATGTTTGAAGATCATCTGTGTTATTATTAGATTGACTGGTGCCTCAGCTATACTTGTTGTCTTATAATAGTCAGTTAGTTTTGCGCGTGTTTGGCAATGCAGTTGGTCATCATCCGTTAAAAGTTCTATTTTCAGATGTTTCAACAGTAAGCTTTGCACGGACTGGTTATCAGTCATATTAGGAAACGCTAGTTGAAGTTCTAGAGAGTCATATACGTTTTTGCTACCTTTTGCACATGTAGTGCGAAGTAAATTAGTGAGGATTTTACCTGCAAAAGATCAACAAAAACAGCGTGGCACGCCGTTTTACTTTCTATTGGTATTTTGTAAAAATGAATTGTTTTAATTGTCGCTTTTAGGTGATACGTTAATTAAATTGGTTGTTGATAATTTTTATTCGGCGCTGCGGTCAGACGGAATATTGTGTTACTATCACCACAGATTAAATATTCAATCTGTGCTATTACTAGAATATCATGTTGCCAGATTTGAAAATTCAGCTTCTGCAAGAATCCGCTCGACGCTAGCGTCGAATTAAAATGATCAACAATCGTTTTAATTCATGTAACTATGATTATCAACAAACAATTTTATTCATGTTTCACAGAAAGTGTAGTAAATTATTCGATAGTTACAAAAAAAGTATATCTGACAAACATTTACTTCCAGAAATTTCAAACAATGAATCTATATTGTAACTGTTCGCAACTTTTCATCAAACAAATTAATTCATGTAACATTTTAAATCAAGGGTCATTCAAAATAGAACAAATTTTGCGAACAATCGTTTTTAATGTATCGAACAAATATGCATGAATCAATTAAATTCAAACAAATACATTGTTAGTTGAATAAATTGAGTAATGAATATTTGTGGAAATAAAAAGTAAAACGGCGTTCCATTGAATTATGTTTCTTTCATAGATTATTTTCATCATCACTTGTTGAACACCACTATCAGTAAACTCTGAGTTGAATTAATATTACTTACCCCACAAGCAAACTCCCAATTTCTAACTGATGCTACCCACTGGTAACAAGACATCGTGTATACTCTGAACTTGAACTCCAGATTTTGTTGATTCTACAATTCAAAAGTGGTTTCAAGCGACAAGGCTCAATATTTTTCAAAAAACTCACCTCTGATGCAGGCAAAACACATAAATAATGCCAAACATCGAAATCATTGTCATGTGGAATAAAAAGTATGTTATTGTCCTGAGTGATCAATTTTGATTTATTTTGGAATTCCTTGGGAGTGGGTTTCATGAAATCAGAAACATGAACCTTAAGGAAAAAAAGGTTGAGGTACATTTTATATAGTTTTTCAATCTCATACTCACCTTGAAACTATCATTCGCTGTCAACTCCTCAAACTCAATGATATATCCTTGTTTCCTGAAGACGTCTATCCGAAACATTGTGATTCGTTCGAAATCATAAATTTCCGAAGCCAGTGAAGAATTTGCTTTGCTGGGCGTTCTGCTTGTATGTAATAACAGTACACTCTTGTTGGCATTGTTTTTGAATGATATTGAGAATGGTTCAACAAAGTTGGAAATAACTTTTTCTTCGAGGGCGAAAGTTAACATTGCTATTGTGGTTGGAATTCTTTCTTTCAAAATCCACCAGTAGGGGTTTTTGGTCATTGTACACAACTGAAACGATATTTTAAATAAAAAAAATAAATTGATAAATTGATGCAAAACATATCTGTCACTTACTAGAACATATACATCGGATTCCTCGTATTCCACGAAATCTTCTGAAGCTAGCAAGTCCACACTTCGAGACGATATAAGAATATATGGAATTTCAGATCCCCATTTTTTTGTAGCTGTGATTTCGTAATTGTCAGTGGTAACAAATCTGGTTCCTTCCCAGTTTATCATGGATATAGCCACAGTTTTCGAGTTTATGTAGCACTGGTAGACCAAGTTTTCGCTGGCAGTTTCATACTGAAAAAAATATGGAACTAGAAATAACACAAACACCGATTCATTCAATCAATCAACCATGATCTCAAGAAACATTAATGTATATAACAACTAAGTTTATGGAACGAATCATTGGGCTACCCGTCTTTTCATCTCAGAAATAATATTTTGGACAATAATACTACATGGGATGAAAAGTCTTGGACCTAACACAAACAGAGTGGTACAACGAAAAGTAAGCACCTTGCTTTTCTCCTTTTCTTGTAACTTAACGCAAAAATGCTCGGACAGGTCAATTTTGCTTTTGAAGGGGACACATTTTAGATGTATTTTTCTACCTGTACCTTCAATCCTCTAGCGAGGGTGAGTAAAAATCCTAAAATTTCAAATAGAAAGTGAGGTCGAGTAATACATCATTTGAAAGGGCACAAAATTATCTTTCCAATGATACCTAATTTGTTGTATTTCACTCAAACATGTAGGTATTATGAAGAAAAACAACTACAACCCAGTACTCAACTACAACCCAGTACTTTGAAATGTGTAATTGACTTAGTAGAATCCTACTTCAGCAAGTGCTGAAAATGTGACCCATTTGCTTTCATACAATAATACAGATTTTGTTCAAATCTATTCCTAACATTCTGTAGCATATCAGGTGTTTATACTTCTGCACTCTGCTGTAATTCGTTGGCGAAGATCTTCTATGGACTCGGGCTGCGTAGCAAAACATTTATTTTTCAAGTGTCTCCAAAGGAAAGAGTCTAAAGGCGATAAATCAGGTGACCCGGCAGGCCATTCGATGGGGCCTCTCCTTCCAATCCACCGTCCAGGAAACCGGTCATCTAAAAACTCTCTTACCGGAGCAACATAGTGAGGAGGTACTCCATCTTGCTGGAAATGAAGCCGATCATCATTATGATTTTGGTCATTTTCAATTATTTTTGTTATGAGAGGATCAATTGTATCTTCAAGCATGTTCAAGTAGACCTCACCAGTTAAATTCCCAGGAATAAAAAGTGGCCCTACGATATGACTACCTAATATGCCACACCAGACATTGATTTTTTGAGGGTACTGGGTATGGACCTCTCGGAATAAGTGTGGGTTACTGTCATCCCAGTAACGGCAATTATGCCTATTCACAGCTCCATTAAAAAAAATGTACTCTCATCGGAAAAGCACGTGTTGAATGATAGGTGCGGATCATCAATTAGTAGCTGTCTCAGTTGTTCACAAAATTGCAGCCTTCTATCAGGATCATCTTCATTGAGTTCCTGTACTAATTTAATTTTGTACGGATGAAATTTATAGGTTTTTAATATATGTATTATGGACGAACGGGAGACACCTGAGGCTGCAGCAACCTGACGGGTACTTTGAGTATGATCCAATTCAACGTGTCCCAAAACCGCGATTTCCACTGCTTCATTTCTGATCGGTTTCCGTGGCTGGTGTTTCACATTACAGACAGATCCGGTATCGACAAACTTTTGGACTAACTTGGCGACGTACGAATCATTCACATTTTTCCCGGGATGACTGTTATTGAAGAGGCGAACAGTAAGTCTAGCACAACTATTATTTTATGCATTAGTGCTACTAAATTTAAGCGTTATAGGCTCTCTTGGGTAATCTGTTGAATCTTCCAACACTTGAGAGGAAGGTTGAATGAGGTCAAGTATAGACAGAATTGATTGTACTCGAACTGATCCAACAAAAGCTTCTGAGGTAATACCATTGAGCATATGATAAAATTGACTCCAGATAATACTTTCTGAATACTTGGAGTTGGAATAAAATACTGTGTCATTAAATTCAATATTTTCTTCTCCCTTTCATTTATAGTCACTTTTTAAATAATTTCTAGTCTAGTCTTGGAAGAGTGGAAGGATTGTAGTTCTTTCTTTTCAATACTTTCACCCATTTTATCCTTTGGGAACCTAAACTCATTATATGAAATAACTCATCTATAAACCAATGCGCTTTCTGTTTTCTTGAGCGTTTCCGCACAATTAAAATCAGCACAAGAATGCACCATATTAATATTCAAATATATCTGTGAAACACTTTTAAAAGACGCACAAACTAAACTCGATAAAAAAACGAATTGTTCCTACGCGAGCTGCCAGCTAAAAAAAAGTTGAAACTCAATGTTGCAAAAATAAGCAGAGTGGATCCGATATGACATACATTGTGATATGGGTACTCCATTTTCCTAAGAAAATGAACGATCAATTAAAATTTTCTGTAATTATTCATTCAATTTTTTCAAAAATGAAGTCAGCAGACAAATAAATATACAATAATAAGATCGCTCGAATCCACGAATTAAGCATAAAAATGAACAATAATATTTGCCTTGATAACTGATGTAGAACAAGTAGAACGTCTTTTGAAGCACCACGGTTGAACTTTTTAACCATTTCCTTACATCACTTGGAGCAAGCCTTCTTTGAATACTTAATGAATAGAACATTTTTTTTTCATAACTAAGTGTTCATGCAAATTCAGATGTGTTGAATAGTCTAATCAACAAGTTCAGAAACATGGAAAGCTATCGCTCATATTTTTAGGACCTTTATTTTGAAGGATTTTGGTGCAGGTAAAAAATTGCAATTGTTATTAACAAAAGATAAAAAAATGGTATTTAGATTCTCATTAATAACTCAAAAAATATAATTATTTAAGCAATTTCGAAAAAACCTCGTTGAAGAGGAGGAAATTTCCATTAAAAAGTCCTGACTTCCGAAACTCTATCTCTATTATTTATAATGTTAATTTGACGTTGAAAATAGGGTACCGGGCGGCATGCGCGCGCTGCCGCTAAAGAGAGTTCATCAAAAGAAATAATTTTTTCATAACATAAAATGTCATTTTAAAAATTTTAAAAAAATCTAGTATCTTTTTAACACTTGAATGAATCGAGTCC
>NW_019289428.1:469309-480302 GCF_000500325.1 Leptinotarsa decemlineata | reverse complement strand
ATTATAAATAATGGAAATAAGAGTTTTGGGAATTAGAACTTTTTTATCGGAAATTTCCTCCTCTTCAACGAGCTTTTTTCAAAATTGCTTAAATATCAATATTTTTTGAGTAATTATAACGAAAAACTAAATACTATTTTTCTTCAATCTTATTTTGTTGATAACAATTGCAATTTTTTACCTGCACCAGAATCCTCCAAAAACATTTTTCTGGAGTTGATTCGGAATTGAATGAGCTATCGATCATATTTTTAGGACCTTTTTCTCTATTTTTCATGTTTTTGAATTTGTTGATTAGACTAGAAGTAGAACTAATGTGCAAGGAAATTTTTATCTCACAATATGTCACATGACGAATTTACATTATCAGATCACACACCTAATCGATGCTTTGTGGCACAACAACCAAAATTCACGCAATTTGTCGGCGACCGAACTACGACCACGATTGAATTCACTATACCAGCGATATACTGTGGTTTTTGATGGTGCTTTATCGCCATACAAATAACTGAGTTCATCGACATATTCTTGTTGAGATATTCACGTCTAAAGTTGTGAAAAATAATCCAACAAAAACCTTCTCATAAACTTTAAATTTTTTGGTTAAATTGATTTTATTAACTCACTGCAAACAAAGCAAATAGCACATCAAAACGTTGCGAGTATTGCCAGTTCCCGAAATATAACTAGTCCCTCATCGTATTATTTTTCTTTCGATTATTTCCGTCAGAACAGTGAAATGATGAAAAAATTGAAAACTAGACCGTCGAAACCAAGTTTTACACGATAAAACTTATCCTCCGAACAATAATAAAATTGACAGCGATAAAACTGACAGTCATGAAATGATAGTTTATCAGTAAATAATGTAAATAGGTACAAAATTATGGTGTTATACTGTTGGAAAGGAAATTTCATATCCCACTGAATGATTTGGAAAATATTCAGTTTTATTCAAAATTGTTTCGTCCACTTCCGGTTGAACCAAAGTGAGGTCAAAATATCGATCTTATATTCCAAATTATCCAATTTCTAACCTTACCAATGATTGAATGGTATCGTGAACAAATATTTAGGGACTTACTTTGGTTAATATTTTCGAAATATTCTCATCGTCGATGTAGTCAGGATAATTTTCTGTGATTACGGGAAAATCGACAAGAGGAAAAGGGGTAGTTGGCTCATCGATGAAGGCTTGTGGCTCAAGAATTTCCAAATTTATTCCTGAAATTGCCCGAGAACATCCAGCGAACATACTGCAAAAATGATATGGTTAGGTTCAGGTCTGAAATAGTTTTTTTTTTATTTCAGGTCACAATATTTTGCTTCTTTCAGAAAATACCGTTCTCCAAATCACTCATTTCCATATTTTTTTGTCATTATTTTTTTTTTCAAGTATTTCAAGTATTTAAAAATGGAAAATAAACCTATAAAACCGGTTATCAATTTTACCAAAGCACCTTCATACAAAATTTCAAAAATCATAGCCGATGAAGTGAAAAACAAAATCAACAGGAACAACAACCACAGCGTCAAAAATTCAATGGAACTCACGGACAGAATCTTAACAACAAAGGTCAGCCCGAATACTAAACTATTCTCATTCGACATAAAAATAATGTTCTCCAACATACCGGTCACCGAAAGTATAAACATCATATCTGATGAACTAAAACACCAAAACATAGATAAAATCTACAATAATCAAATGGAACACAGTCTTAATACAACACTCAATCAAAATTATTTCGAATCTGAAGGAAAAATTTATAAACAAACAGATGGACTAGCGATGGGATCCCCACTATCAAGCATTATATCCAAAATATAACTACAAACCATAGATGAGAAAATATTAACAAACATAAAAACTCATGATAACGAAGGAGAATGGTTCAGATACGTTGACGATGGACTGTACATATCACAAAACAATGGAATAAGAATAGATCGAATAACAAAGGAAATTAACGAAATAAATCAAAAACTATTTTTCAGCATTGAGAAAGAACACAACTCTAAACTCAACTACCTGGACATAACCATCGGATATAACCTCAACAAAACACAATTTGAAATGGCAATATACGGGAAACCTACTCAAACAAGCTCCACCATACCCGCAAGTTCAAACCATCCACCATCACACAAAATGGCTGCCTATAACGCAGTCATATATAGAATGTTAAGAATGCCACTCAGCAATGAAGCTCGAAACAAAGAACGAAAAATCATATACCAAATAGCGAACGAGAACGGATACACCCAAAAGACAATACATAAATTAGAAAACAGAAACAAACAAAAAATACAGAACAAGGATCAAGCCACCCCAACAGACAAAACAACACAACGATGGACAGCATTTACGTACGTAGGACACCAAACCAAAAAACTAACAGACGTCTTCAAGCCACTGAACATCAACATCACATATAAGCCAAACATGAAAATAACACAAAAAATAAACAACTATGAAAAAGGAAAAGACAAAAACCAAAAGGGGATATACAGTATACAATGCTTCGACTTCAACAAATTCTATATCGGCCAAACCAAGAAAAAACTGATCCAAAGGTACGATGAGCACAAAAAGGCATACATAAACCCAATAGTATATAAATCAAACCTTGCAACACACGCCATACAAAACAAACATAATTTCCCCCACCAGAGAACATAAAATTCATAAAACAAGTCAATAAGGGAAACCGCATGGACAACAAGTACAAATCAAAACACAACAAGACCTAACATTCAATATATTGAACAAATCAATACACACTCCTAGAAACAGTAAACCTTGAGAAGATCCAACACAAAGAATAGTACCTGATGTAATCCAAATACAGGCAAATTTACCTAGAGTACCTGGAGTACCTACATTGTACCTACTGTCAGTGTTTTTGCCACCGCGTGAATTTGTTTTTGGTGGTGGCGTGAATTTGCGTTCAGGTACCTTTTCGTGTGTGTTGGCTTTCGATATACCGTGTGGCCTAGTGTACCATCCGGCTTTTTCATAATCAGCACATCGAGAAATGCAAGCTGGTTACCTTCTTCAACTTCTTTCGTGAATTGAATGCGTGTATGGATTTCATTCAAGTGATTAAAAAACCTTGAAAGTTCCTGGTGTCCATGAGACCAAATCACGAAGATGTCATCGACATACCTCAGCCAGAGTTTAGGTTTCAAGTGTGCCGTTGCTATTGCTTTAGTTTTGATTTCTTCCATAAGGAGATTGACAACAATCGGTGATAGTGGCGAGCCCATTGGTGACCCTTCAATTTGTCTGTATCGTTGGTCGTTATAGATGAAGTAAGTGTTTTTGATGCAATGTTCCGCAAAGGTGATGGTATGCTCTCCCGGTTTGTATTTCTTTTTAATTATTTCTAGTGCCTCTCCGGTGGGTTAATAACGAATTTACATCACAGCAGACCAGGATGTCGTTCGGACTGACGGTTTGTGTTTTCAATATGTCTATGAGATGGTCGGCATTGCGCACATATGAATCGACATGTTCCGCATGTGGTTGAAGTACATGAGAACCTGAATTTACAGTTCACAATTCGGATGTGCCAATTTAAAAACCGAAGAGTAAATTAAATCGATTTGATCATTTAACAGGTTGCACCCGCAATGTTTATGCTTGTGAATTTCCAAGGATTCTAAATAATTGAGTTTGCAACCCTTCCTTGCATAGTGCAGAATTTCCGTATCGTTTAGATTCGGAAACTTGTGGTTGCATGCCAAGGAATGGTTTGAAAATGTCGAATCATTTTTTTCCAGTCTGAAGGACCTTTCATGTTCAGCATACCGTTTTTGGAAATTTAGTCCGCATTGTCCCACACAAACACTATTACACTCCGGACACTTTGTAGCATTCGGAGATGCTACTTTCTGTTTTTCCTGTGTATATATAATTTCGAAGAAATCAGTTCGTGAGGATGCTTGTAGGTATTTTTAAATCAATTCAAAGTGCGACGACTTTCATTCAGAAAAAGTACTGAAAAGTGATAATGATTAAAAATATATTTCACTCAATCGTGATCGAATGAATGTGAAATGATTGAATTGAATATATGAATAGATCAACGCAACCAGGTCAGCTGTGGTAGAATTCAAATCAAGTATTTAGCTACTGTTTCTTCATAATTGTTTCCTTAAGATATTTTGGATATTCACCTATTGTTATATATTTCATACAGTCTTCTTAGATTTATTCGGCATTGTGTCCCATCATTTAAGATTTCTTTAAATCCTGAAGGAGTACTCCTATCTATCAGAGATGGCACCATTATACTCAGTCATGCTATCTGCGTAAGGCTAATAGTGCAAAAATGGCCGTAGAGGTGAATTCATGAAGCGAGTTCGTTTGCTGATAAAATTGCATATCTGCGAATATTGGAGGAAACTCAAAGTGCCACTCTGACAAGGTGTCTACTCACTTCCTTCAGATGAGTTTCGTGAAGAAGTATCATTTATGAAGATATAACACCTTCTGGTAGTTTTTTTGTCTACTACCGGCTCTCCAAATTTTTATTATTTGAATGAAGTCGAATACCAATATATTTCCACTTCATTTATTGGCGAATTCAAGAAATTATCAAGGAGTTTTTTGATATTTCAACCCTCCATCAGTGGGGGTTGTAGGTATGGTTATCGAACCCTGTATTTACCGGTAAAGCTGGAAATAAAAATAAATCCCAATATTATTATTCCACCCCGGAGTTAACTGGATGAAATCATAATTTCGTTGGTTGGAACTATGAAATCTTCTATCTTCCGAGAATCCTAATAGATCGACCACTATACGGAAAGAAGGCGAACAACAGCCCGATCCTGATTCTCCTACCAGCACTATCTAGTCCAGAAATAACAGGCCAGATTTATTTTATTACCATTTTTTTATTACTTATCATATTCGACAAGAAAATATCATCAAGTGTAAACTAACACGCAGTACTGGGTGATTGCAAGAAATACTTATGCATTCAAATGTATACTTTTACATAAAAGGTAACACCTTATAATACAAAAAAAACTAATATCCGTGCACGATATATGTCCAACACATTCCTTTGATATCTTTAGAGCCTCAGCTAACTCGGCAAACTTCAATTAGCGGTCATCCAATATTATTTGGCGAGTTTTTTGAGGTTTTCGTCGGTAACAACCTTTTTGCATCGTCTATGATGCTCATTTCACCTCGTTTAAACTTGGGCAAATCATTTCTTAACGGTTGATTTTCCTGGTTCAAAGTCCGAATAATGTTTATCAAGTCAAGCCTCGGCTTCAACAGTATTTTTTTCCACCAAGAAGCAATGCTTTATCAACATACAACATACCTTTCAATCCGTTTTTTTAAAACTAACAAAAGTTGCTTCATTTGAAATGTTCTTTTCCAGAGGCAGTTGTGAAATTTGTACACATGTCTTTTGAGAGTTAGGACCAAGTAAAAATCATAAGGATTACCACCATTTTAGACAACAGAAGTCCGAACTTGCAACAATCACCAAGATACATTGTCAACCACTCTCAGAAGAAAGTGAACGTTATTTAATATTCGTCCTATGACAGAAATCTGACTTCAATCAGTTATTCCTGATGACTCCTACGATGATTACTATGATGCTGTGTACCAAACTGCTACTTCCAACTGAAGGACGAATTTTTTACGCAAGATGAGGGGTTGCCAACGGGATCGCCACTTTCACCAGTTATAGCAAACACATATATGGAGTGGTTTGAAACTCTTGCTATTGAAGAAGCCCATAAAAAGCCCCGAGTCTGGTTGAGATACATTGACGACACCTTCATAATACGGAACCACGAGAATGCAGAACTAGACACCTTCCTGAAGCACCTCAACAGCGTAAGACCTTTCATTACTCCCACATTGGAGAAGGAAGTCCACAACGAATTACCATTCCTAGATGTATTGGTGAAGAGGACCGACACTAAGTAGGAAACATCTGTACCGGAAACCCACTCACATGGGACAGTATCTGAACCACTAATCAGTTGAGAGAGGAATCATCAAGACCCTAGTAGACCGTGCTTTCTGGCTCTGTAACACGAAGGAAGGCGTCATCAAAAATGGTCTTCAACGGAATGGTTATTCCAAACTGATGGTCGAACTTGGTGATGTTGATGGTGGGCTTTGGCTAAAAGAGAGCAAGAGCCTCGCAACGAAGAGAAACCAACACAACCAGTGCTTGCACTTCCCTACACTGGAGGATTATCGGAAAGGATGTGAAGAATTGGGCCCAAGTACAACATCAGAACCTGCTTCAGATCCGGAAACACTATCCGTAGCAGCCTCACAAAAACCATGCCACCTAACGCGTACTGCGATTCCAAGAATTGCAATTACCTGATATCCTGTGAGGCCGCAAAATCCTATATCAGTGAAACTAAGAGACCATTGAAAGTCCGCATTGCCGAGCACAAGCACACACAGCGAAGAGAAATCGGAAAATCAGGAAGAGTAGAGTATGTTTGAACTCATCAACTTGAAATCAAGTGGTCTTAACCTGAGATCATCCACAAGAAGGAACACTGGTTTAGGAGGAAATTCAAAGAAGCCGCATATATGTTGTCCAACAACGCATTCAGTCAAGCTAGTGTAAAAGATACGCAACATATGGAAACCCATAATCAAGCGGAAAACGGCCACCTTCCGCAATACGGTCAGCGTCCGCTAAACCGGTGAAGCGGAGGAAATAGGTGAAAGCACTCGAATGATCTATAAATAGTCACCTCTCGCAGGAATAACTCCAGTCATCATGATTGTTGATACTAACAATCGAAACATCGTAAAGTAACTTGGCTCGAAATCTTTTAATTTTCATGTCTTTTCAATTGTTGCTTGTATTTTATTTCATTGTAATTTCAGTTCAGGGTTTTTTTGCTCAATATAATTTTTATTTTCAGCTTTTCTTGTTAATTTTATTGATTCTTTCAAGGATTTCAGATTATTTTATATCATATTAGACAGTGGAAGTGCGAACTTATGAAATACTCCAATCAGTTAATTCCAAAACTTACTGTACTGCCTTCTCAATGTCGCTCGACAACATGTTGATGTAACTTTCATCTTCAATGTGATCTAGATATTTATCAGACGCGAACTGACACACTTCTGACGTTGCTTCAGCTATATCAGGATCGGATTTCTGTTCATATTGGGTAGCTATTTTGCTAGAAATGACAGCAACTTGTTTGGCCACTTCTCTGCTTTCCAGAGGTATCTGAAATCATAATGAAAAGATGAAAAGCATATTGAACTGAAGAAACGCTAATTTCAGAGAAGGGTGATAACATCCCCCCTCATGATGCCATCTATGGGATCGTCAAAGAACTCAATAATTCCTAGAATTGATTTCTTTGTCGATCCCATAGATGGCGGGAGGAGCCATCGCCCAATGACGTATCAGACGTGTTCAATATTTTCTAAATTTTGAAACTATATGAAAAAATCTTTAAAGTTAGCAACTTGTTTCTAATTTGAATTTCTCCTACGGTTGCCCATTTTGCCACTCTAGTAACAAAATCTCACTTTTTGATTAATTAATTAAATTCGTTTCGCTTATTTGATTGCATTTTGAAAAACTTTCCACTGACAATTTGCGCGTCAGAACTAACAAGCAATGTATGAAAGCTGACAGTTGACTTTTCATAACTGAGATCATACGTCTCCGGGTATAAAAAATACCTTTGATACGTCAGCTATCATTCTTGAAGATATATCAGCTAGTGTTACCAACCTCTTGAAACGAAATGCTGCTCTTTGTGTGAGACTCATTGAAAAGTTACAATTTTTTATCAAATATTCCTTTTTTTAATAAATTGATGGATGTAGCCGTTACAACGTGGTGGAAGATCATAATGAAAAGAGAAATGAAAATTTCTATGTTTTTTACCACTTTTATTTTATAAATTATTCCTTTTTTCGAAATAATCGGTTTTTTGAGCGGGAACTACACTGATTAAACGACCGGAAAGAACGTAAATATCTACCAAATGAATTTGAGCACTATCTTAGTTCAAGAAGAAACTGAACCTATATTTGATATCAATTAAATTAGATTTTCTTGAACTGGAGAAATGTTTCTTGGCTGTTTCCTCATTTGTTTCTGAATATGTTATAATATACTTCTTAGTTAAATTGCTTTTTTAACTATTCGGTAGTTTTTGTTGTGTGTATGATAATGTCTCAGATACTTTGCCTAATTTTCTAAGGGTTGGGTTGTGAAACAGCGTAAGCTTAACTTCGCCTTTCATCCTCATCCCTTTTTTCAATACGGTAATTTGTTCGATCATCAAGCCTAGTTTTTTCACTGAAGGGAAAGCTGACTAGCTTATTCATTTTTTTGGCCAAGATTACTGCCGTCGTACGATAAGCCGGCATAATCTTGAGATTCGACAGAAGACATCATTCCACCAAGGATTCCAATAATAATCAGGACAGCCATTTGGAAAGAGTCTGCATAGTTCGGTATATTATCTGCTTTTTTTCTTTTTGGACGATATTTGTCTCACACCGAGCTGAAAACTCCTCCACGAATATCGTCTGACTCTGAAGATCGAGAAGAACTACACCAGGCTCATAAACTCAGAATGAGGATGGAGAATGAATAGTTCCAATGCAATGAATAGTTTCCTACAACTGATCAGTTTTATTATTCCCTAAGATTGTCTTGTCTCCGAAACATTCAGAGAGCGCGATACCATTATCAACCAATGACCACTTACCACACCGTGAGGTGAATGATCATAGGGTCCAAGAATCATGTTCCCCGAGCAGAGAATAGGGAGGACATCATTGCTTCAAGGACAACAGTTATCAGAATAGTCATCTTGACAGAGTGGTCTAAATAGGGTTTGTGAGGTTCGAATGGAAAATCTGGATATTTTTTCCTTCTCTTTTCCGACGACATTCATCTTGCTGGGAACTGAATTCTATGATGAATATTTTAATCATCATTATTTCTCCCAGATATCGAAATACGGGGTTTGCATCTTCCAAATGTATCCTTGGCCTGAATAAGGATTAACGTTAGTCTATTAATTACAGTTGTTTGGAAACGTCAACGTTTGACATAGAAGTACACAAAAACATTTGAAACTAGAATAAAATAAGTAAAAATTGTTGGATGTTGAAGCGTGGCACAGCTGTTCAACGGAAAAATAGATTTCAAACATATTTTTTAAACTGTATGTTCTCAGCATACTTTTCATAAGATGGTATGTAAATACCGAGTGTTAATCGCAAGCATGATGACATATGTTCGTCAGTTAGTCGATTGCGATATTTTGACTTTGTATTTGAATTTTGTATTAGATGCTGTGGCTTTGAGATGTATATCTGATACAATCTGCCCCAACTCATTTTCAACGGAACATGAATCCATGTTAAACTGACTTGCTATTTCAGTAGCTAATTCCTCAATGATTTTACACGAAAAAGGATAACTCATAAATGGTGCGATATTTGTCAATCTATTGAAATAATAATAACGTATTTCGTATTGGCCCAAAATATGTGATAATTCTGCCTCATAAATATCATAATTCAACTGAGGAATAATAATAATAATAATAATGTTTATTTCCAAAGAAAAAAGTTACAATTATATCAATAACAAATTGCTTAATTAAATTCAAATGTACTAAGTTAAATAACATCATTCAATACTCTACAAAAATTGCATTTTGAAATAAACAAACGAACCACTAAGGCTAAGAAGCCAGCGCGTGGTTATGGTACGTTATATTTTGTAACACAATTTAGTGTAATTGTTTGAAAATAATTTCTATATTTAAACAAACTATTGTAATAATGATATTCTATACTACATAAACAAAATAATTAAATGATCATAACATGAATAATTTTTTAAAAGTTGCGCGCCAATGTGTATGAGAACCATTTTTTGTGACAATGTCATTTTTGTATAGTTTTCCTATCTTTCAATGAATATTACCGCAGGGAATTCGGGTCTATCAGATTATGTATTTTTTTCCTCTCTATTTCGTGGAGGTACTGCTTTGTTTTTTTTTTGAATAAAACAATTGATGTTAAGTCTTTGATGTTCTTAGGGATATTGTTAANAGGTGAAAGAAATATTGAAGACTGTGTCTGCGTTCCTTTCAGCGGTGGAATTGCAGGCGCCCTAATTTTTTCAGCGAATTTTTTTCCTAACAATGTATAATGAGGAATCCTTGCTTTCAAAGAGGGAAAATGTTTCAGATCCTTTCTTTTCAGTTGATCTTTCATAGTTGTCATTTATTCTTGAATGCGTTTATTGCGCTAATCATCTCAATAATAGTTTTTCCTTTACCTTGGAGCTCCAAGTTATTGGTGTTTAAATGCATTGTGATGTATGTCAGAAATGCCAAATCAGTCAGCCATTTTCCGGTCACCATCCCTTTCGTCCAGAAAAGATGTTATTTCGGGCAATAATTCTTGAAACCTTTTTAGGAATTTTCCGCAACTTAACCACCTGACGTGTGCAGAACTAAATCAGTGTGTTTAGCTGACTCACTATCTTCCAACTGCAATTTAAAGAGCCGTCGTTGCAAGCTACGTGCACGGATGAAATTCCCAATAGTTATTGCGATGCCCATAATCTCCTTCATGTTCAGAACTTTTGAACACAAAATTTGTTGATGTATAATGAAATGGAAGGAGAAAAATGAAGGGAAATCGTCATTAGCTCGACACAATGCCACAAAACCCTTTTTGTTTCCAGTCATTGCTGGTGCTTCATCGGTTGTAATGCACACTAGTTTATACAGGGTGTCCCTGGACTTCCTCTTTTCCTCTCGGGAATGTATAGATGGGGTCAAAATATCACCAGTACTTCATATAACTTTTTTTCCTAAAATCCTTCGTTACCAAGTAACGGGCCCTCGAAGTTACAAAATGAAAAATGTTTTTCTTTGATAACTTTTCAAGTGAATATTCAAAATCATCCAAATTTTGGTA